>BQNB010151419.1:0-15903 GCA_026074375.1 Tanacetum coccineum
TGAGTTCATATCTCAACATAAAATTGAAAATTATAATTAATACTCGAGAATAAAATAACGACCTGAATTTGACGGATTGTTACAGTATGTATCTAATCATAAATGTAAAAACAGTTTATTCACTTAGCTTCGTTTTGTAATTCGATGCATACCTGTTTTTAAATCATTTTGTATTAACTTCAGGTGCTGAGTTAATATGTTACCCGAGTGCATCTAATATCAGAACAAGAACAATGTTTTAGAACCCGGTAATGGTACCACGTAAAGGTGGTGTTCAGGTAGATATCTATTTATTATTGATTTTTAGCATTTTCGTAAGGATGTGTGATTGAAGGTAAAAACAATAGTTGTCTCTTTACTTGATTTCTATATATAAATTAGCACCGATATCACATTTAAACCTTTTTTGTTTATACTACACTAAAGAAGTAGTGTCGACCCATTCGCTTGCCGAATGGCTTTAATGATATATAAAACGGGTCAAATAAAATTAGACAATAAGATGTTGGTCAGGTGGCATCCTTAACACATATTCAGATGTGTTTGCAGATGGTGCATTCATGTTTGAACTTATATGTGTTTAAATAAAGTAACAATCATGATGAAACCCGTTGGCCTTGGACGATATATCTTTATATCAAAATAAGCTGAAAGAAAATAAGTTTGTGACCGCAACGAACATGGAACCGCATCGGGTTCTTGCTTGCAAGCTGAGGTATTAAAAAGAGTCATGTGATTTCACTGATTTAGTAAGGTTTCATCAAGCGTGAGTTAAAATGTTCATTTTAATTGCGCATGCCCCTTTTTTGGTCGACAAAGTGCTAAAAGGTAACTTTAATATGATGCAGGTATTTGTCTGCTTCGATTTCACAAGATCAGTGACGCCTACGATCCTTCATTTTTAGGTTTTTACCATTACGTTACATTTTCTTATTCGGGTCTTAGTGCTTCTTTTTGCTAAAATAAAGCCAACCTAAAGTAATGCAAATGCAGTATATAGCAAACTCTCCTAAGTACACTAATCCCATCCCCTGGGTAATAATATAGAGATAAGACACATTTTGTTTGACAATTGGTTAGTATCGACATATCAGTGGGCCGACGAATAGGTCAAAACATGTTAGCTTTGAACTATGTTATTTTAGTGTCGGTCAAAAACGCGTTGGCCAGCGAGTACATTTTTCCATTTTTTTAATTCTTGGTTATAAATTGAAAAACGAACAAGGAACCGCATCAGGTTCTTGCTTGAAATTGCTTTTTAAAAGTCAGCAACAACCCATTAAACCATTAGAGCACCCAAATGCTGATGCTTTGTTTAAAGAATGCAAATGTTAAAATTATCATATTGATCTTAATCCTAATCCCTATTATAGATAGCGACAAAATAGTGCAAGTATAGTGCGTAGATCTCTCTCTCTCTCACTCTCTCACTCACTCGAAACACATACAATCGCTTGCTTCTCTCTCTCTCTAAAAAAGATACACAGCTGCCACAGCAGCATATTATTCACATAAATCCGACCTTTTTTGTATCCTATAGCAGTTGAGGTACGTCGGCACAAAATCCGTATATTAACTTCTGATCAAAATGCATGAAAACGCGTTAGCTTAAGGTCAAATTAGCAGTATTCATGATCTTTTAATGATGCCTATGTGGTAGATAGGGTGTTTAGGATTGTTAATTGCAGCTGCGTATGTTTTCTAAATAAACAAAATAGTTACAACTAATAAATGTGTGAGTGGCGTGAATGTATGTTCCGGGTAATCCTTTGTTTCTATATGAAGTAACTTTTCATATTTTATCATATAGTATTGTTAGTCTCATAATCTGCTAAATTTGTTTTTGTTCCACAGGACGACTCTTATTAATCGAATTTTGGAGGCAAAAGACGCGTTCAATGGAGATGATCTATGAATGTATCTCTACCATTTGGTTTGTTCCATTGGGTAAGCATTAAAATAGCTTGGTATAAGCTAATAAGAACATCGTAAACTGATAGACACATGAAAATAGATTTAGCCAAACACCCCTTTTGTATGTTTGTTAATACTATGGACTTGAGGCATTTTACGCCAATGTTAGCATGATTCACGATACTCTAGTTAGTTTGAATGTACGGTGTCGTATATACCTTCTAAGCCTAAAGTGCTTGCTTGCTTAAGTTGATATATGAGACTATTCCTGACTACACGATATACGCTTTAACTAAACAAAACCTAGAGGATTACATTATTATATTAGATGCAACCAAAGGATTATGGTCACGACATAAGTAGATTTAGGCGTTATCATACTAAAACGTAAGGGTTTATTTAGTTATGATTTACTCGATTACGTTATTATTAGTCTGTGTTTTTTGGATGATATTTGTCCCTTATCGTTGTATTTTAATGGTTACCACAAAAGTGACTATTATGCATATCTGCTATTTTGTGGTAGAATAAGTTGTTTTGGATAGGGAGGTTATTTCAATGTGCTTATTTAAGATGAAATTATGTTTTGTTTGTTAATATGTTTGACACAAGTAGCTACACTTTGGAGCTGAAATTTCTATACGGTGTAAATGTAAATAAGTAATATCACTTATTAAAAGGTCGAGCTAAATGAATCTCTAATTCCTTAACTTCATTTGCAGTGAACATGGAAATGCCTACAAGTACCGGTTTGAAGCACGTATGCCGATATAAAGCCGGGTAGCATCATTCCATATGGCTGTTGATGTACCGGTTTTTGGAACGGTAATTCGATATCTTGATAAAAAGGGAGAGATTCCCGCACCTAAGGTATGCTTCAAACTGAATATTCGTAAACCCAAAAAATAAGCAGAAGTTAATTGTATTATCCAAAGTGAACTATTAGTCCGAAAAAAGTCACAAAGTTATAGAAAGTTCTTTTTGGCTCTATTACGATGGAATTCTTCGTTTGTTTTGAATTGTATAGTATTTAACTATATATAAATAATGTAACATATACGAATGACATGTGAAGCAGCCTGACCAACTCTTCATGTTTCTCGAGCTGGGAACATCAACTTTTCTTCAGACTATCGACCTGACACTTCTCGCCCAATCACCTGCGGATAATTTTAAACTATGGCCAACACGATTTCTAACTTCAAAAAGCACGGCATAAGGAAGGGGTCAGGTCTTTGGTACGCAAAAAGGTAGCAACTCTTTGTTTTTTGGGTAAAGGGTTTCTCCGGTAAATTTTATAACTCGAAAAAACATTTGAGTACAAAGGATGAGGGTGAGTCCCACATCTCCGCCCGTTACATAGGCAAAACTACTTCCTTATTAGAAGGTACACAAAGTGACTGGACTATAAAAGAAACAAGAAACTATTTCTTCCTGACAAGCTTCAAGAGCGGCAACTCTTTGTTTCTCGATAGAAAATCTGAAAACTCAATCCCCTTCTTTTGCAGCTAAAGCTCAATGGTTTCATTCTCCTCCCTTACGCCGCTTTTCTCTTTCGCGGCCTTCTTCTTATTGTTAGTTAAAGAAGGTTGCGGCGTCATATTGGGATCTTTAACGTAGAACCCTTAAGATATCCTGATATCATTGCGAACCCTGAAAACATACAAAATTTAAATGTATAAAATATCAAATAACAAGTGTTGCATAAAAGAAAAGGCCGGTAACAAAAGTCTCCCCGTGAATCTGTGACAATGTACGAGACCAACAACGAAAGACTTACCATCACTGTTTCAATAAAATGAACCTTTGTATTTAGAAAATCAAATTAGCATGTTATCTCCTTTTACATAATATTAATCAGAATACCCAAGAAAAGGTGTTAAATTCAGTACCATGCAATTTCAGCCCCACGAAAAAATAGCTGTTAACTTTACAATTAAAATTATCCACTAATCGTTCGCAAAATATTTGTTTTCCATTTTACCAAAAGTCATCCAATTAATAACGATCAAATAATTATACCTTTTGTGTTGCTTGTGTCAAGTTATTAGTTTACTGCCTATTGCATGCAACATTTACCCAGACAACAATGTCCAATGATAAATGACGAGTATTCATAAGATATGAACGGTAAAAGCTAAAGCCATGTAAAAGATATTGATACTCGTACGTACCTATCCAAATTTAATGTGCATATCGACCCTCAACGCTTTTTTTAAAACCACGCATATAATGATTCATATAATAAAACTTGAATTCACTTTGTAATTAAGTCATCTACTTGTACGATATTTGCGAACCTTGCACAAACAAAAAGTTGTGCGTTAATTCACTACTACAGAACTGGTCTTTACCGACGGCAGTTTCTGTCGGAAATCCGTCGGTATAAGTGGTTTCCGACGGATTTGTGACGGAAAGAGGCTGTCTGTGATTCCTGGTCGCTAATTGCTATCTGTCGGAATTCTCTCAGAAACACCGACAGAAAACATCGTCGAAAATTCCGTCGGTAAATTTTCAGTCGGAATTCTGTCGGTAAATTTCCGTCGGAAAGTCATCGGTAACATGTAACTTCAGTTGGTAAAAGGTCACATTTCTGTCGGAAATAGTTTTCGAAATAAAACAAATAGTTGCCCAGGTTAAAGCTCATATTTATATATTCCTGGCAGCAAAATAGCTCAAAAGAAACCAATTAATAAAACGGATCATTCAAATTAAACATATCAATAACGGAAAGTCATCATTCACATAAAAAAATAGTGGCATTCAATTGAAAATTCCAAATCCAAATCAAAACATTCATTACAATAAAGACAAAACTAGAATATCCAATCTAAATACTCAAGATGATATGACAGAAACCAACTATCAAGGGGAATGTAGATTGCAGCTAGATGCTTGAAGCCTTTTTTGGTATCTGCATACTCGGGTACATAGCCTTCTGCTTCAGTGTCAACAAACGGAGACGGATGCGGTGGAAGAACCCTGATTATTAACAAAATAATATGTCAACATTTGGAGAAAAAGATTAAACTACAAGATCAATCGCCATTAATGTAAAAATGGCCATTAGTGTTCGGTCACAAACAAGCAATCATGGTATGGGTCGAACCGCGTTGACCAAAACCCCTTTGGCCAATAACTATTTATAGATACACTTGGGACAAGTTTAATCCCGTTTGACCGTGTAACCAATACCTATTTCTAGTTAATTCTTAAACCTATTTTTCCTAATTTGACATGTTAAATTTAAGTCAAAACTACCACATAACTCAAGATCGATGTTAGAGCCCGTAGCAACTGCAAGAGCGGTGACTTTGCAGAAATTAATGACCATGCCACTCGACCTGATAAGCTGCTCAAGATCCCAACGGTTTTCCTTATACCTGCAAATCTACCACATACTCTTTAACATGTATCACAAGCAATAATTCATGAACCACTATCATATATGAATAATCAGATATAGCAGAGGTAGTGGTTTTGAACCATTTACTTATAGATGGGTTGATTTGGCTATCTCTAATGGTTCTGCTTTCTGATGCCTCACTCGACACATTTGTGCTAGTATGAGTATAATGGTAAGCTTCTAATAAACTAACAGGCCGCTTTTTTACACATGAGCAGACAACATATCACATCACTAAGGATAAAATTGGATAGAACACGTACTAATAATTCTCTCCTTGAAGATACACTCTATCGCGAAAGATATTAAATTAGCATTTGGAATAAGGTGCATGTGATATAGATAATGTGAATGTATATCAAATGTCCTTATGTCATATTAACCTTGTTAACAAGCATGCCAAAAAGCAAAGGTAAGACTCAACTTGAGCACGAAACGATTATAATGACACAACAAACCAGAGCACATTGGAAAATTGCATCATAATTTCAAGCAGAAACAACCGAAACCAACCTGTTCATCACGTTTATATACACACACGTGAGAGGCAGTGATGAGCTTACAATGCTTTTCTCCTCCCATTGTGCCAATTCTACCAAATTAGGCCTGTAATTATGACAACACACTCCTGTTTTGCACCTAAAAGTTTACCTTCAACCTGTATAAAAGTTTAGCAAAACAATGGATTCGATATTAGCATCCTATTATTATGCAGTTTTATTTTGCGAGGATGAACTATGTATTTTAGGTAGATAGTGACAAATACGTCAATAGCCAACTTCATAATTTTGAAAATCTGGATGCAGATCATAAGAAAATTAAAAATACAACTATAAATGAAAAACAACAAGAACCCAACAAGATTACAGCAATAATATGTATTAGACGACAACTATCATTTGACGAAGTAAATGGTATCCAAATAATCATGAGATATACAAAGCAGAAAAGTAACTACCCCATATGGAAGGCCAAACAAAAATCAGAAACTTTCTGATATACGCTATTTTTTCAAAACCCGCATTTTCCAATGTTCACTAATCCTTTTCAACACATTTGACAAACTCTGTGTACTTTGAAATTGGGTTACCCTAAAATATCATTATGTACTTGATGTAGCAGATTTATGCTTAAAGCTGTCCCTACTCTGTAAACTAGAAGGCTTTATAGAATGTCCATCGTTGTTCATCGCCATTAGTACCTGAAACATTAAATGTGTTTTATCACCAGCTAATACACATTTACAAGGGTAGGAAATGATTGCAAACTCGTATTTTCAAGAAAGAACATCCAACATTCTAATAAAAAATAAGACTAATGGTTTCCACCGATAAGAAATGACAGTAATTTGTATCTGTGAGGAAGAACTCTAGCTGTCTTTAAAAGAATAAACATAACAGCATGAAATAGGATGTTGACAACCTGATTGAAAAAAATTTACCCTAATAGAGGATACTTTATTTGTACGATAAGATACTAGATATTTTTCTCCATATCGGAATTTAGAGAGACTAACGGGCTGTTTCTTTTTTTTACGTGTTTGGAAAACATGCTTCTAATACTATAAGTTTCTCTTTTATCAGAAACTGAACAGACCCCTGACCTCTGCATATTGTTTGTACCACTTCCAACTACGCTACTTGTAGCCTCGTTATCACTACTATCGCCTCCGTTCGCCTTTGTAGCATTCGCTCGACTATCTAAATCTTCACCATGTTCAGTTCTAAAAGTGTTTAACCTACCCAAATTGTTTAAGTTTAAATAAGCATTAAACATATCATCCACAACTTCACCTCACATTTCCTCTCCCTCATCCCTCAACATTACTCGATTCCTTTTTAACACAAGCACCTCTTAACGAAATCAATGGTGGCGAAGACTGTAAAATAGTCGAAACCCAAAAGGAATATCACTATTTGACCTCCTATGCGTCTTACGGGGCAGAAGACTCACGTCACCCACGGCTGTGACGAAGTCCTTGAATGCGACGGCCCAGTCCCTAAACTAAAATTCTGCAAACACTCGGTCTGCAAACTAGGCGACAGAAGAGGCATCCCAGCTCGTTTCCCCAACACCCCCATTTTCCATATTTAAAGACGGACGAACTACCACAAAACTGGTCCCGTATTCAAAATCTTGTTTTTGTGGTTATGACCATCATTTTCACTTAATTACTAACCACTAATACATCATTTTTTTGGGAAAATTGCCACAAACAAGATTACTAAAAATTATCAGCTCAAATTGTTGTTCAGCTGATATTGTTGTTCAACACTAAGGGACTAAGGGGGTGTTTAATTTGGTTGAGTTTATTTTTTATAAACTAAACTGCTTATCTACAAGCATGATTTTTATAAACATTATCGAAAAGTGAATTAGCCAATAAACTAGTATCAACGAAACAAATCATTACGAAAAATTAACTAATTATCAAAACAGGTAATTAATTGATTCTAACTATCACAACTTACAGCTCAAACAAAACAAATTCCGCTAATCCGCTTATCCGATCCTTCAACTGTCACGTCAATCAACCAAACACTCCGAAACAGTAACAACATGATCCATATACAACGTCAAACATCATAATCACAATCACACACACACACATTCATATAATCGGATCCATTCACAATGAAATCGTAACAACAAATTCATTCACAACTTCATAATCAGTATCAAAAGACGAAATAGTGACAACATAATCCACTCACAATGAAATTAGGGCAAAATAATAGGTCAAAATTAGGGCAAATAAGATAACATAATGAAATTAGGGCAAAATCGAATTGTAATTTAAATGAAACTTACTTGATTATGCGGAATGTTGTTTAGATCGGATTGTGATCTGAAAAATTGCATCTCGTGGATTATATGGAGTTACTTAAAATGTGATTTGGGTGTTTTGATATTTTAGGGGGGATATCTAAAAGTTTTTCATGTTTTAGAGGGAAAGATAGAACATAAGATTGACGGGAAAATAAATCAGAATTGGTTTATATAAAGTATTTGAGGTTTTCCGACTGATTAAAGACGAATATGCATGTTGTTGGTATGGCGTTGGAAAGTAGTCGGTGGGTTGAGTAAATTAGCGACGGAAAATTTACCGTCGGAAAATCCGTCAGTGAAAGTCAGTTTTCTAGTAGTGATTTCCCATGACAAAGCTAAAAAGTTCATCTACAACGCGCACATTTTACAAATTTATGCGTTTCTATATGACACTGTTAAGTTTCTATAAGTTCGAGACCTTAAATACTACGCGACCCTTAGCTCGAATATATAGTACACCGACCGTAACACTAACAACAAACATCACAACGACCCACGAAGTAGTATCTTGCTAATTTAATAAACAATATTTTCGACCACAAATACTACACCGACCCTAAATTAAAACTTACAATCAATAATCTTATATTATAAAAGATTGATTCGTCATATTTATTAAGGAGTCTTAATGATATATAGAATTGTCAAGCTCTTTATTGAAAGAATTATTTCATCACATCTTCAAGTGAATTAAGAATTTTTAAAGTCATGAAACAAACCATTAACCACACAAAGCATGTTTAATATCTACCATTTCAACTTCTTCGAGGTATGTTTTTAGTGAATATGAAGTGTTAAGTTAAAGCAAGCAAAATTGATTTTTAAACAACAATTTGTTTTCTTTATGATAATTGAGAGTAATTAGTATAGATTTTTTGTTAGCTTTTGTAGTTATAAATTCATC
The DNA here is from genome assembly GCA_026074375.1 of Tanacetum coccineum. NCBI lineage: Eukaryota > Viridiplantae > Streptophyta > Magnoliopsida > Asterales > Asteraceae > Tanacetum > Tanacetum coccineum. The sequence goes on from BQNB010151419.1 coordinate 9,054, forward strand.
TTACCATTATCAGTAGTAAGTTTAGATAGTTCATAAGTATTTGATTCGCTTGCAAACACTGTTATGTAAGTGTGAGTATCTTTTCAAATTATTTGCATTTCTGGTTTTAAAATTCTTACACATGGTTTTTATTTTGTTGCGGTGGAAATCTAACAAACATTGGTAAATCCAAAAGAATGCATCTCGAAAACCAATTACGAGGTAATAATATAAAAACCAAAATTTAACATATAATCTTGATTTTTTCCAGTCGATGACTATTCAGAAGTTAAAACTATATTCTATCCCATACGTTTCTTTCATCATTTTTGACCCGCAAAATCAATGCACAACAACAAGAGCAACTGAAGGGCATATACGAGAAATTCAAAGCAGAAGTGGATCAACTCCTAGAGAAATGCGGAAGAACAATTGAAGGAGTTGAAACACATCAGGTTCAAGTTAAAGGAATGGTAGAAAAGAAAAGTAAGATTATTTCCCAGCTATAAATCGTATGGCAGTTAATTATTTAGACTCTAATAATTATTTTACAAAAAGTATTGAACCCACTTGGAAACTGGAATCGTGAAAGCTTCATTACAACTTGAACAATCACATTAGTTTTTCAGTTTTAAGCTGTGTATATATGACATTATGACCTATTATATAATTATATTAAGCAACTAATACGGTAGGTTGCAATATAGTTATCAATGCTTCATGCCAAAGTGATTTACATAGTTTCCTACTGTTTTCTTTTCTTTGCTTTGCAATGCTGCAAATTTACTAATATGTTATCATGTTGCCCTTGAATTGTAGAGTGACCTTATTGCAGTTGTATATGCCAAGAAGTACAATGGTGCTCTGGAGGAACTCGGTCGCACAGAATTGATCATGAACAACTTTAGTCCTATGTGGATTCTAAAAATGAGTGTGGCATTCAAGTTCGAGATTGTTCATCCATTAGTGTAAGCATGCTGCTAGATTGTTTTATAGTTCAACACTATGGTAGACCCCTTGATGGTTTAGTAAATTCCTCAAATATATCTTTATTTCTTTTTCAGCTTTTAGGTGTATGATGTGGATACGAAGTTGTTGGAAATTGTTATCTAATAACAAATAATATTACAATTAATATTCTACGAGTTACGCAACGGATCTATTCGTATGGCATATATAATTAACACATAAAACATATATAAGGAAACATACGTTAGCAATCAAGCTAGTGACGAACGAGGATCTTGAAGTACACGCACGTGTGTAATAAACGTGCTTTACCAAAAACTACTTCTAGTTACTAAAGTAAGTAACCACCATGAAGTTCATACACTACACGTCAAGCAGTATCACCCGAATGCTAGTTCTTGACCAACGAATATGATAACACTAATAAAACAAAACCAGAAAACCCTTTGGTTTTCTTCCTATGATCGAACCAGAGAAAAAAGAGGATAAGGGATAAGAATAATGAGCTCTAGGATCCTCCTTATATAGGGATAGATTTAGGGTTTACCTAAATTACATTCCTTGTAGGAAAAGACAGCTCAAAGCCCAATCCAACCCCCTCTTAGGTCTATATCCGGTCGAACCAAAGGCAACACCCCTTGGGGTTAACTTTTTGACTTTTCTAATTATTTATCGTTAATTACATTTAATTACCCATTAATTAAAAAGCCTTATTAGTTAGTTACAATTAATTAACTAATTAACGAACGTTAGTGTTTATTCGTCAAATCATATATTAATATAAATAATAAATATACAATTATATTATTATTCACATTAATAGAATGGTACCTAAATGTATAACGTGTGTGACCCCGTAGGCTCACGTATTTCTAGCCGTATAAATATTCGTATGACATGAGCACAAACTCAACAGCTCCCACTTGTGAATGTCTCATTCATATTATATAACATACTAACATTGACAAATAGTCTAGCAACATCATCAATGCTCCCAGAAATACTTGAGTTTGTACTTTTTAGAAAACAACTCAGCCTTCTATGGATTCAGTTAGTCCTATCCCTTTGTTTCAGATACATGTTAAAAATGGATGGATCAGTATTCATTCCATACTTTAACGATTCTGTTTCTCGCATATGTATTGATTCAGATAACCAAATGTAAAAAGAATCATCTTAACTACATGTTGAGCACGGCCATGCATATATCAGATCAAACCAACGAGGGGCCAGTAAGTATCTAACTCCCACTCAAGTGGAGGAACAAATTCTATTTTGACTACAAGTGTCCATCATATACTTCAAAACACTTCTGAAAATAGCCCTTATAACTACCTTTTGACAGACTACCGGTAGGCTTATTATCAAGAAATGCTATCCATACATGCAAAACCCGCATGCATCTCAAGTCTAAGGATAAACATAACTTTCACTATGTGTGTAATACACCAATGATGCGTATCCATAAAGTGATTATCACACGGTAGGGATCCAATATTCAACCACATTGAATAACACGAGAAGCTGGCAGAATCATCTTTATATATTCTCTGGAAAACAACTAGACACTCACATTTACCTTGTCTTAATAATATTCCCATATCGTTAACTGGTAATGGAAATAACTTTAGAATGCGACAAGTCATTCATGGATATAAAAATACAAATATAGGACACAATTATTATTGATTGTGGTTGTCGTAAGGACATCTACAAGAAGTTTTACAACTCCCTAGGCAGTGTACCTAATCGTTGTAGGGTAGTATAGGCAAGACTCGGAGGTTGTTATCGTTCTCTAGGAAAATAGGTTGGGAAGGCTTGATCACGGTCTAACAGGATTCTAAAGGTTGAGAGGAGATTCTTTTTGTGTTTTTATGTTTATAGGAAAGCGAGTAAATCATATAATTGAGAGGTTGGTTGGTTTTATCTAATAAACTAAATGATAAACTAAACTATTTCCTCTAAAAATGTCTGGCTCCTTTTAAGATTCTGGGATTACTGGCGATAGCTAATGCTGGCTCATTGTCACATAGCATCTCTATAGGCCTTTTATTCGATGTAATGACACCTCCAAGTCCATCAATAAATTTCCTCATCCAGACTGCTTCCATTAATGCTTCAGCAACAATAATGTACTCGGCTTCTGTAGAATACATGGTAGTAGTGCTTTGTTTGGCACTCTTCTAGTCCACGGCTCCACCATTAAGTACGAACACATATCCCGTTTGAGATTTTGTATCGTCCTTGTCAGTTTGAAAACTTGCATCAGCATAACATGATACTTTTAGCTCATCTTCAGGTTTATCCCCATACACAAGAACCATATCTTTAGTATTCCTCAAATACTTAAGAATAGTTTTCACAGCAGTCCAGTAAATCTCACTAGGATTTTGCTGAAAAAGACTACACAAATTTTGCGCAAAGGCAACATCAGGTCTAGTGCATCTAACCGCATACATGATTGAACCTATGGCCGAAGCATAAGGAACTCTTTGCATACGTTGTACCTCAGTAGGTGTTTTAGCACCTTGCGACTTTCTATAGTTAGGCTTTTCCATCATTGGAGTATACCCCTTCTTGGAGTTTTTCATTCAAAATTTCTTTAGAATTTTCTCTAGATAAGCACTTTGACTAAGAGCAATCAACCGCTTAGATCTATCACGTATGATCTTTATTCCAAGGATATATGATGCTTCTCCTAAGTCTTTCATAAAAAAACACTTATAAAGCCAAGATTTAACTTCTTTCAGCATTGTAACGCTATTTCCCATGAGTAATATGTCATCGACATACAAGACTAGGAATGCAACATTACTCCTACTAGCTTTGAGATTTACACATGGCTCATCAGGATTTTCAGAAAAACCAATCTTATTGATTTCCTCATCAAAACTTTTATTCCAACTTCTAGATGCTTGCTTTAATCCATAAATGAAACGTTGAAGTTTGCATACCTTGTTGGGATGTTTTGGATCCACAAACCCTTTCGGTTGCACCATATATACGTCCTCGCTTAGGTGACCATTCAAAAAGGCCGTCTTGACATCCATTTGCCAAATCTTATAGTCATAGAACATGGCTATGGCTAAAAGAATCCTTATAGCTCTAATGTCTGCAACAGGAAAGAAGTTACCACATAAATCTAACTCTTTAGGTTTGGGTAAAGCATTGCCAAAGAAAGGCTTTAAAGGTGTGTACATTGCCATCCATGTCAGTCTTCTTCTTGAAGAGCCATTTGCATCTAACAGTTCAACCATTAGATGGAAGATCAACCAAATACCAGACTTGATTATCTTTCATGGATTTGCATTCCGAAACATAGCTTTCAGGCTATTTGTCAAAAAAAAATAAACAAAAAAAAAAAGGATTCAGGATCTGCTATGTTGTCTTTATAATTAGAGGTTCATCAAGATCCCCTAATTCATATCCTCAATCAACATAGTATCCATATCTATCTGGTACTTGAGGTATCCTTTCCGATCCATGATGCGGTCATCGTAAGGGACTTCTACAAGAAGTTTTACAGCTCTCTAGGCAAAGTACCTAACCATCGTAGTAGTAGTATAGGCAAGACTCAGGAGGTTGTTATCGTTCTCTAGGAGAATAGGTTGGGAAGGTTTGATCACGTCCTAAAAAATTTTAGGGGTTGAGAGAATAATATTTTTTGTATTTTTTTTATATTTATAAAGAAAGCAGTAAAGTCATAAAAAAAAAAATTTTTGAGAGGGGTTATTGTGTGGTTTTTATCTATTTTTAAAAAAAACCCCTAAAATAATAAACTACGCTAATGTGATACAATAAATAAAACAGTATTGTATTCATTTAATCATGTATTACTCCCTAGATTGCTTCTCCTAGTGTTGTGCATTGTCACACTTGTGATGATCTATGTAATTATTTCCTAAGTCATGAACATATTACACGAACCCCGTCGTCTATTTAAAATCTGTTAAGGCAAAACACAAAGGAGTAGTATGAAGACATTACCCGGCCCCCAAGAATATATTAATGCATTTGAAATATAAAAAAAGCAGATCAACCACATTCAGGCGGTAAGAGGTAGTATGAATGACGTTACCGATGGTATCCTTGTTCTACACAAACATGTTTCCCTTAACATATCAACAGCGATAACAACAAAAGCTGGTTTTCTAAAGCCTAACATGCATATTCATCCCAAAAAGCAACACTACTAAGATCTACATTCTAGGTTTCATACAATCATAAAACACAATAGAAGGTTTAGTCAAGCATGTTATAAGTAAAGCAAGAACAATAATGAATCAAACAACACATAGACATATTGAATGATTAAGATAATCTTACTTGATTAAAACATGAATTGAAGAGAGTACAATAGGGTTTTGAGGCCCTAAAATCGTCCCTAACAACTGCTAAATGAACTAGGGTTCGTCTCTTTCTTTTACTTTAAAGTTACACACTTAAAACCCTAATTTCGGGTTTGTATATATAGGAAAATCGCTGCGACGGCGTCGCGTTGTAATCATGACGCCGTTGTGACAAGAATATTCTAGATCTTGGGGTGGGTCGTGCGGGTTGACGCCGTCGCGGCATCTTGTGATGCCGTCGTGGTAGGATTTGTAACGGCGTCACGTGTAATCTGTGACGCCGTCTCCAGCTTCTTAGGAGAAATTCTTGAGCAATGTTGGTGTAGGTCTGTAGTCTTGTATGTTTCTTCTCCAAATGAGCCCAAGTTACGTGTATTTCCTCCAAATGCCTTCCAAATGCTGAATACCTGAAAAGGAATGATTAAGTACCTATTTTGGGCATAAACACACGATTTAAGGGGTTAAACGGCCCCGAAAAAGTGTATAAAATGACACCTCATCACATACCTCTACACTTGAGATTTGCTTGTCCTCATGCAAATGGGCTTTTCTATCTAGACAATAACAATATGAGTGGTCATTTTACCTACTCCTTAAAAGTATTTTATAACACAACCTTATAGACCTTGTAATTAAAAGCACGGAAAGTATATACTAGCACCTCACATAAGTGTTTGGGATTCTCTCTTTCACTTGGGTGTATAATAAATTATAAAAAAAGGGGGAAACAGAAAATCAACGCTCATTACCTGTCATAGCATATAAATTACCGTAGGCTTGGTAAAGGATCAAACCTCCACCACTAGACGCAAGCATTAGTCATTACTATCTAAGAGATCTTTTAAAGGGTTGTGGGGTGTAGGTGTAAGATAACATATATAAAATGGAAACGGAAACAGGTGGGATTGGGTGGCTTTGGGTGAATTTGGAGTGGAAGGGTTAGCTAATTATTTACACAAATACATGCTGGTTTGGTTGCTAAGCCAAGACTTGAACGAAGATATACAGAACACTAACACAACTCTACATCAATCTATTTATTTTTCTTGATATATAATAAATATATAGAAAATAAAATATAGTGTATAAATAAAATATAAATCAACTATATATCTTTTGAATAACATAATACATCATAACTTGGGGTTTATAACACGAACCCCTACACTTGAGCTTTTTACATGCTCGGTATTTACAATCTAACTAATGATCCGATTTGAGATGGATCAAAATAACATGGAGATTGATAAGTGTAGAATACACATATCTATTTATGCTTAAAATAACCCAAATAATCCCAAAACAGACCAAAAATGGCAAAAATATGCTTGTATTTGTGTTTCGTGTGTGCAGGTATGGAAAATTCAAAAATCACAAGAAAACAGTCAAAAGCGAGCAGGCACGGACACGAGAATCAGAAGAGTACAAAGCCGAAGCCAGAAAAGCCCAAATCCCTAGCCCATTTCCTTTCATAAAGCCACAAGGGCCAATCTTGCAATTTCCGGAAGTCTATTATAACTAGAAAAGGGGAAGAAAAGCACAAGGACCATTTG
>BQNB010151422.1:0-10040 GCA_026074375.1 Tanacetum coccineum
TCTTACGTTTTCGTCCGTTTTTTACGTTTTCGTCATATTTCTTACGTTTTCGTCTGTTTTTTACGTTTTCGTCTGTTTTTACGTTTTCGTTAGATTTCTTACGTTTTAGTTCGATTTCTTACGTTTTCGTCCGTTTTTTTACGTTTCCGTCAGATTTCTTACGTTTTTGTCCGGTTTCTTACGTTTTTGTCCTTTTTTTACGTTTTCCTCCTTTTTTTACGTTTCCGTCCGGTTTTTTACGTTTTCATCAGATTTCTTACGTTTTCGTCTGATTTCTTAAGTTTTCGTCCGTTTTTTACATTTTCGCCATTCTTCTTACGTTTTCGTCAGATTTCTTACGTTTTCGTCTTTTTTTTACGTTTTCATCCGATTTCTTAAGTTTTCGTTCGATTTCTTATGTTTTCGTTTGATTTCTTACATTTTCGTCCGTTTTTTTAAGTTTTCGTGCGATTTCTTACGTCTTCATCCTATTTCTTACGTTTTCGTCCGTTTTTTATGTTTTCGTCCGATTTCTTACGTTTCCGTTCGATTCTTTTACGTTTTCGCCCGTTATTTACGTTTTCGTCAGATTTCTTACTTTTCCGTTTTATTCCGTTTTGGACGCTTTTTTGACCACTTTCTTCATTTTCTTATGTTTTATACGTCTTTATTCGTTTTCAAAAATAGACAAAAACGGACGAAAATGGATGGAAATGTAAGAAAACAGACGAGAACGTACGAAAACGGACGTAAATGTAAACAAATAGACGAAAACGTAAGAAATCCGACAAAAACGTAAAAAAACAGACGAAAACGTAAAACATCAAACGAAAACGTAAGAAATTTGACGAAAACGTAAAAAATAGGACGGAAACGTAAAAAACGGAGAAAACGTAAAAAACGGACAAAAACATAAGAAATCCAATGAAAACATAAGAAATCTGATGAAGACGTAAAATCCGGACGAAAACGGAGGAAAACGTAAAAAACGGACGAAGACTAAAAAACAGACGAAGACGTAATAACACGAAAAAATGTGTAGGAAATCGGGCGAAAACGTAAAAAAAAGGGAAGAAGATGTAAGAAATCGCACGAAAACGCAAAAAAAAGGGACGAAATCGGACGTAAACGTAGGACAAATGATCAGTGGGTGATCGTCGACTTAAATGACAACAACGAGAGATAATCAGTCTCATTACCGCCATTTGAAGCAGCGGTATTAAGATATATTATCGCGAGACCGTAAAAGAGAAAAGAAATACGAGAGGAAACTGATAAGCAAATTATTGCTTGAAGAGACTTCATTTTTGGAATTTTTACTTAATATCATAAGAAGCATTGGCCTTTTATCATCAGCTTGAGCAAGAAAATTTGATGGATAATCATTATCACAAATGACTTTAAAGAAGAGTTGCGATAGGGGAGACCACACTTATATTGCATTATAACATATAGCACCACTAACAACATCTATTGTCTATCATCCACTAATTCTTATGAAGAAAACTTGGGAGTGGGAAGACTAGACTTATATTGCATTATAACTTGACACCTTCCTCTTGGCTGCTACTTTTACGACGCAACTTGTAAACATTCAGTCATGCATTTTGGCACAGAACTTGTATACTAGAAGCAATTATTTAACGTTAAAATTGCTGCATTGTATAATTACGATCAAGCACATCATATAACCAAAGAAACAAGCAGTACCTTGTATCGTAATTAACTTGTTTTGTTTTGTGCTTGATTAGATGCGTGACTGAAAAACCTCAACCGATCAGGTCTATTTTTAATAAACAAGGGATTTTGAAATCTATTAATACTATCAAAACAAGGTTTTTTGCTTAAGTCATTTTCAACAACATATATATGAGCTTCAAAAACAGGCTGCACGTTTCTATATCTACCTGGGTTTCAACAACATATATATGATACTAACTTTTTTTTTCAAACCACCAATTACCTTGGTTCTTAGCTTCAAATGATAGATGCTGTTATTTATTATTTAATTTTGAAACTATTGTCGTAGACGAAACAATCTTGTTTTGACATTTTTCGGTTACCCACATATACAAAAATAAAGTTATAATAGACTGCACGTTTCTATATTAAGTATAATTGAGAAAAATGTAACATTGCAATAAGTTTATAATAGACTGCACGTTTCTATATTATTTATGTATTCCCTAAACCTTTAGGGCGTCTTTAGTTAGAGTAAAACATCTTTGTTTCCACAAAAATGTTTTATAGAAAACAAAGAAAATAAATGATCGCGTTCAAATTCGTGTTTTTACGTTTTATACGCTTTTGTCCGTTTTTAAACGTTTCATCCGTTTTTATACATTTTTATCCGTTTTAGTCCGTTTTATACGTTTCCGTCGGTTTTTATATCCGTTGTTATACGTTTTTTACGGTTTCGTCCGTTTTTATACGTTTTCGTCTGTTTTTGTACGTTTCTATCCGTTTTTATACTTATTGTCCGTTTTTTACGTTTTCATCCGTTTTTTACGTTTTCATCCGTTTTTATACGTTTTCGTCAGCTTTTTTATTCGTTTTCGTCCTTTGCTCTACGTCTTCGTCCGTTTTTATACATTTTTGTTAGTTTTTATACATTTTCTTTCTTTGTTATACGTTTCCGTCCGTTTTTGTACGTTCTCGTCCGTTTTTATACGTTTTCGCCTTTTGTTATTTTTTTATACGTTTTCGTTCGTTGTTAGATGTTTTCGTCCGTTTTGATACGTTTTCATCCGTTTTTATACGTTCTCATCCGTTTTTATATGTTCTCGTCCGTTTTTATACGTTATGTTTGATTTTATAAGTTTTTTGTAAGTGTTCCGTTCCCGCTTTTATTACGTTTGTAGTCTATTTGTTTGTTTAGTTTACGTTTGTTTTCAATCCGTTTTTATATCGTTTCTCTTCCGTTTTATATGTTTTGTAAGTGTTTTTAACCCGTTTTCGTTCGTTGTGATGACTGTGTTTCGTCGTTTTTATACTTGTGGGCGGTTTTATACATTTTTATCCGTGTTTTAGTACTTTTTGTCGCGTTTGCGCTGGTTGTTATTTACGTTTTCATCTGCTTTTATAAGTTTTCGTCCGTTTCTATATGTTTTCGTCAGTTCTTATACGTTTTCGTCCGTTGTTATAAGTTTTCAACCGATTTAATACGTTCTCGTTCGCTTTTTTACCTTTTTCATGGTTTTCATACATTTTTATCCGACTTTATATGTATTTATACGTATTTGTACATTTTATACGTTTTCATACGTATCAAAGCATACAAAAACGTATTAAAATGTACAAAAACATCCAAAAACGTACCAAACGAATAAAAACAGATAAAAAACGTATATAAAGGTAAAAAACATACTAAAACATATAAAAACGAATAAAATCGTATAAAAGTTACTAAAATGTATAAAACGAACTAAAAGGTATAAAAACGAATAAAACATATAAATACGTACTAAAACGTATAAAAACAGACGAAAACCTATAAAAACGAACGAAAACGTAAAAAATGGACGAAAATGTATAAAAACGAACGAAAACATACAAAAAATGACGAAAACGTACAAAACCGGAAAAAAGCATTCAACACGTATAAAAACGAACAAAAACGTATAAAAATGAACAAAAACGTACAAAAACGGAGAAAACCCTACAGAAACGGACGAAAACTTATAAAAACGGATGAAACCATATAAAAACGCTCAAAAAGTATCAAATAGATGAAAACGTATAAAACAGATGAAACTGTGTAAGAGTGCGCGAAAACGTAAAAAAGGGACAAAATGTATTAAACTCACGAAAACGTACGAACACGGGACAAAACGTTCAAAACAAGAGAAAATGTATGAAAACGGACAAAAGCGTATAAAAACGGGCGAAACGTATAAAAAGGGACGAAGAAGTAAAAAAACGGACACAAATCTATAAAAACGTATGAAAATGTAATGAAACGTATAGAAATGTTAGAAAAGTATATAAAAGTTAAAAATGTACAAAAACGTATAAAAGCCGACGAAAACGGATGAAAAAGTATAAAAACGTACAAAAATGTATAAAACATGATGAAAACGTAGAAACAATGGACGAAAACGTATAAAAACGCATTAGACTTTTTTTCATGTTATTTGATTTTAAATTTTACTTTTTAAATTCTTTAGTTTCTCGTATTAGACTTTTTTTTTTCTTTATAATTTTTGTTGCTTAGTTTATAATATTTGTTTTTGTATTTTGAATATGTCTTTATAATACAAAAATGACTAGAGAATTGAGATAGAAAAAAAAACAATACTTGAACATGTTTTATAGTTTTGCAAAATGAAAAATACAAACGCATGTTTCTCTAACTAAACGCATTTTCTAAATTTTCAATTGTATTGTGGAGATAGAAATCTCTTCTTTTTTTTACAAAACAAGTAATAGGAAATGAAGAAAAAATTTCTCCAACTAAAAGCAACCTTAGGAGTTATATATTTTTTTAAGAAAAATGAAATGATATTTAGATGAAGCTATTTTTAATCAATTTTCTTTTCATAGTCAACTTTTATACGATTATAAAAGCAATAAAACATAAATTACAAATTAAATTAATAAAAATTAACTACAACCATAAGCTATATTTAATTTGCAGTATACTCGAAATTAACGCTGCTAAAACCATAAGCATAAAAATTATTTAATTTGCACGTTTTCGCTCGTTATCGCATGTTTTTTCACAATTTTCTACGTTTTTGCACGTTTTCTTACGCTTTGTACGTTTTCACATGTTTTCGCTCGTTTTTGCACGTTTTCGCTCGTTATCGCAAGTTTTCGCTCGTTATCGCATGTTTTCGCAGGTTTTTTTAGGTTTTCATTCGTTTTCGCACATTTTCTCACGTTTTCGCTCGTTTTGCACATTTTCGTTCGTTATCGCAACTTTCGCACATTTTCTACGTTTTACTATGTTTTCATACGTTTATTTACGTTTTCATTCGTTTTCATATTTTTTTCTACGTTTGTGTACGTTAATTGGTAACAAATGTATGATTTTATAGGTTTTTGTACGGAAGAAAATGGATAAAAACGGATGAAAATGTATAAAAAAGTACAAAAACATATATTACGGACCAAAACGGATAAAACTTATAAAAACATTTAGAAACGTACAAAAACGTTCAAAACGTATTTAAAACATATAAGTCACTGCTCTTGGAAGTGGTTAACTATGTAGTTAAAGGCTAACCTTATGGTCATAAGGAAAGTTTCCTGCTTAGTTTGGTGGAGTGCCAACCTGATGATGCCTGTTTTATATCTTGTTCTATTGCCACTTGTGAGGATCTATGCAACATTTGGTAATATAGGACTGTACAATGGGAAATGTAATCAAGGTAGGATGTATCCTTCAGTAATATATTCATTTGAGTGATGCAAATTATTTGGAAATGTAGCTCTATGTCTTAGATCCTCAATGGGATAGGATTTTTACTCTCTTTCTTGATGATGCCCTTTGTAAGAGCCTCAGTCTACATTAGTATGGGCTACTAATGTTTTCAGGTAGGGTGTTTACTTGAGGGAAATGTGTTACACCCAGGCGATCTAAGAGGATCCGGTCCAAGCCCGCATGGCAAAAAGATTATGCCATGTAAATCTATCCCTTAAATAATGTCATTGTTTAGGAAAGTATTTAAGTCTTTATGTTTATCTAGGAAAGTCATTAATTACATGTTCGATTAGGAAAAGATTTGTGTTTATCTTGTCTTACAAGATAGGTTTATTCGGCTATATATACCGAATGGTTTTCATTAATGAAAGTTATGTTTATGCCAATAAATCTCTAAATCTTCTTCCTCTCTTTTTAAGGAGTCCACACACGCTTGAAGTGGTGCTACTATCTCGATACTATCCGCAATGGTCGTATCAACTGGTTCTTTCATTCAGAGCTCTGTTCACCGGGTACTATTCACAGTACTGTTCATCATGTATTATTCAAGGTTACTGTTCATCGACCATAAAAAAAGGATTTAAAAAAAATATTGCACTCATGGATGTTCCGAAGTTTTCAGGAATCTATCCCGAGAGTTGGATTTTTGCCATCACAGAGTACTTTTCGCTACTAAACAATCAGTGGCTAATGATCGTGGGTTTTAATTTAGGAATGGTTTCAATGGATGACGAGGAATGGTTTGATCACTACTTGGGCCAGGTTTGAAGAAAGCGTGAGGAATTGTTTTGGACCGTCAGAATATGAAGATCCGAAGTTATCGAAATTGTTGCAATTGGGGACGGTGAAAGATTATCAACGGGAATTTGAAAAGCTGATGAATCGAGCTACGGATATACCAGACTCTTTGCTCATCTCCTACTATATTTCTGGGCTTAAACTGCACTTGCAACGGGAGTTGTTAGTATCAAAACCTACTACCCTTGGCGACGCATTTTCATTGGCACTAATTACCGAGGCTCGTTTGGATGACCAAGCAGCTCCTGTGGCGGGTACGACGACTAACACCTTTGGCAACAATGGTGATGATGAATCATAATCTTTAGATCTGGTGACACCAACGGAGAACGAAGAGGCCATAGAAAGCGGTTATACCTCAATTCTTAATTCTTTGTTCGGGCACGGAAGTCCTCGTTCTCTTCGGTTATTGGGTAAGGTGGATATTCTAATTGATAATGGTAGCACTCATAATTTTGTCCAACCAGGAGTGGTTGAACGAATGAAGATACCAGTTAAGAACACGAAGCTCTTTAAAGTATACATCGGCAATGTCGAAACCTTATTGTATAAAAACCTATGTGCGCAAGTAACGCTTGAAATCCAGGGTCGTATCTACTTGTTCTTGGAGCGTCTTAATGGCAAATACATAAAGAAGAAAAAGATGAAGGCTGAATTTCAAAGAGGAATATGGAAACCCGGCATAAAGATTGTTTTCAAGACACCACCTTGAGGGCAAGGTGGTTTCGAAGGAGTGTGGAATGTTACACCCAGGCGATCCAAGAGGATTCGGTCCAAGCCCGCATGGCAAAAAGATTATGCCATGTAAATCTATCCCTTAAATAATGTCATTGTTTAGGAAAGTATTTAAGTCTTTATCTTTATCTAGGAAAGTCATTAATTACATGTTTGATAAGGAAAAAATTTGTGTTTATCTTGTCTTACAAGATAGGGTTATTCGGCTATATATACCGAATGGTTTTCATTAATGAAAGATATGTTTATGCCAATAAATATCTAAATCTTCTTCTTCTTCTTCTCTTCTTAAGGAGTTCGTACACGCTTAAAGTGGTGCTACTATCCCGATACTATCCGCAAGGGTCGTATCGTATACTAAGTTTGGGAGTTGCTTATTTCAAATTGTTGTTTTGGTTCATTTAAAAACCATAAGCGCGCAGTTGCAATAAACAATCCTAAACAGTAGTAAACACCCTGTATACCACATAGGCATCACTGAAAGATCACAAAAACTGTCATACCCTAGCGTCTCCACATCTGTAAATCTAGAATCACTATAACTTCTAACCGTTATTAGAATTATATATGTTAAATAATCTAAGAAACATGATATTTTTTCAGGGTGAAAATTACTATCTCAATACTCAAACCCGAATACATCAACAATAGTTGAAATGTAGAAGTTTATGTTAGGATTATGAAAAAGACTCGGTCACCCCCGTGTATTGTTTAGTATAGCAAAGCTCGTAGCTAGAAAGTAAGCGTATGGCCACTATTCGATCGATTTCGACCGTTTTTACCTATTTCGACCGTTTCCGATCGTTTTCGAACCTTTTCATCCTTTTTGACCGTTTTCGAACCTTTTCGTTCGTTTTTGATAGATTACGGCGTTTTTGACCGTTTTCGTTCGTTTTTGCACATTTTCTTACGTTTTCAAGCTTTTTTAAACGTTTTCGTCCGTTTTTTAATGTCATTGTATACCTTTTTTTACGTTACGTCCCATTTTGTAAAGGATTTATTTCGTTTAGTCCTTCTCCATTTTTTTCGTTTTCATACGTTTCGTTTGTACGATTTTATACGTCTTCATACGCTTTTATACATCTTTATAAAAAAAACTAAAACGGATAAAACATTTGAAAATGTTCAAAAAGGTATTAAGGCGTACAAATACATAGAAAAACGTACAAAACGAACGAAAACGGAAGAAAAACTAGTAAAAAAAAAGTACAAAAAGGTAAGAAAACGGACGAGAACGAAGAAAATGGACAAAAACGCTCGAAAACGTACAAAAACAGAAGAAAACGGACAACGGCGTATAATAAGATATAACAGCGGGCTAAAAGGTTAAAACCATTCAAAAATGCTCAGAAACGGGCGAAATCGGTCAAAATCAGTCGAAAACGGGCCAAAAAGTCGAAATTTGTCAAAAACGGTCAAAATCTGTCGAAAACGGCCTAAAACTGTCGAAATCGGTTGAAAACGATCAAAATCAGTCGAATCGATCGAAAACGGTCCAAATCGGCCGAAATCTGTCGAAAACGATCGAAATATGTCAAAAATTGTCAAAAACGGTCTAAAACTGTCGAAATCGGTCGAAAACGATCAAAATCGGTCAAAATCGATCGAAAATGGTCATAATCGGTCGAAAAGGGACGAAAACGTATAAAAACGTTAGAAACGAATGAAAATGTAAAAAAGTACAAAACGTATAAAAATGGATAAAAACTGATGAAAACGTATAAAAAACTTTTGATCCACTAGACCCGTCTAATCCCCTCGAGAGACCCATCTAAAATACTAAGGGAGACCCGTCTAGACCCGTTGAGAGACCCAACTAGACTCATCTATAATATTAAGAGAGAAATGCTAGACCCAACTAGACACGTCTATAAATATTAAGGGAGACCCAACTAGAAACATCCCTTAAAAATATTTACCCAACTAAACTCATCTATAATATTAAGGGAAAATGCTAGACCCCTATAGACCCATCTATAAATATAAGAGAGACCCATCTAAACTCATCCCTTAAAAATATTTACCTAACTAGACCTAAATTTAACCGATGGGTCTCAAAGTGCCGCTTCTAGAAAAGATAAATAACTAAAGAGTACAATTTTGAAAAAAAAATCAAAGCGCGCATGCTTGTATACTCTCACAGTTTTACCTAACATGATGGGGTCATATGCTCATATGAACCTTAGTAGTCTACTATACATGAAGAAAAGAGCATAATAAGCCTTTCCCGGCCACCAAATTGTTATAGTGTAAGGCACAAGGGTTTTAAAAACGGGTCACATTTCAAGACTCTCCTCGTGAAACACAATATACAACAGGGTTATAAGAACTAGGGTCCAAAGGAACAAGTTCTTTAGGTGGGTCAAGAACGACACAACATCCCTTTCATCGTAGTAGGATATTTTACCACCAGGAAGCACCTGGTACGGTTTTTCATCCCATGGTGACACGTGCGTTGTACAGACTGTGTTCATACATTTTCTGTTTTGTATAGAGTGTTGGTTGTTGTGTGTCTTAAATTAGGGTGAAGACAATTAATAGCCTAGCTAATTACCAAAGATGGTTATCGGATATCACTTGAAGTCGTGTAATCACTTTTCAAAGAAGATTATTCGACCTTATGCCTGGGTATCACGAATACCTCCTTGGGATAAAACCAAGTGTTTGTTCTTGTTCAAGCCACATATCAAGAACCATGTGTTTCTATGTTTTTTTTGTTTTTTGTATGTTTTTCTATGCAATTGTGATCCCTATTTATAGGGGATTTACTCAAAACCTAGTCAATGAATTAATGAGAGATTAATGGCCAATTAATCTCTTCCATAATTATCCTTCATAATTTAAGAATTGTGGTTACATGATCAAATTAAATATATGGTCATTTAATGCAGTCAAATCTGCCGCTTAAATAGGCAAATGTTGTTACAAAACATTTAATGTAGTCAAACCTGCCACTTAAATGTTTGTAACCACCCATTTAATTCTAACCACTAAAAGAATTAGGGAAAATCAGTGACTTGATGGGTGTACATTCCGTACCTCCAAACCCATTTCCAAGTATGATCCGATCCCCACAATTGCACTAAATTTTCAATAATCCTCC
>BQNB010151423.1:0-15902 GCA_026074375.1 Tanacetum coccineum
GTTACATCAATAACGTTTCCAATAAAATTTACCATATAGAGAGTGTAATGATTTCGTTCGTAGATTCTTGGACTTTAATGACTAAAGAGGTGTAAGTCCATCGGAGGATAGGTGGTCGTGGGATTTAAATGGGTCGGGGGAATTTTCAGTTGCTTCGGCGCGAAGGTATATTGACAACAATAGATTACCAGATATTTCTTCCAAAACAAGATGGATTAAAGAAGTGCCTATTAAAGTCAATGTTCACGCTTGGAAGGTGCGTATAAATGGTTTACCGACTCGGTGGAACATTTCACGTAGAGGTATAGATATCCCTTCTATTCTATGTCCTCTATGCGAGACGGGTGTTGAATCTTCGAAACATTTGTTCTTTAATTGTAGTGTTGTTAGAGCTATTTTTCGGAGGGTTTGTATTTGGTGGGATGTGAGTTACATGGAGCTTGATTCTTTTGATGAGTGGATTTCTTGGATAACTAATTTACGGCTGCCTTCTAAGCATAAAAGATTATTAGAAGGGGTGTGTTATGGTCTATGGTGGTTCATTTGGGCTTTTCGGAATAAGAAGATTTTTGGCGTTGTTCCTTCTTCCAAGGCGAATATTTTTGATGATCTAGTGCTCTCGTCTTTCTTTTGGTGTCGTTATAGATGTAAAGCTACGTTTAGTTGGGTGGATTGGTTAAAAAATCCTCACCTTGTGTCCTTGTAATGTTCTAGCTTCTTGCTAGTGTTTTCTTTTAATAAAATTCGCCGTTCAAAAAAAAAAAAAATCAACTGAGTCCAAAAATATGTAAATGAGG
This sequence comes from Tanacetum coccineum, assembly GCA_026074375.1. Taxonomy (NCBI): domain Eukaryota; kingdom Viridiplantae; phylum Streptophyta; class Magnoliopsida; order Asterales; family Asteraceae; genus Tanacetum; species Tanacetum coccineum. The sequence goes on from BQNB010151423.1 coordinate 798, forward strand.
TGTTGGCTTTTCGTGAGGCTTGTAGCTTTGGTAATTTGGAGGATATGAGTGCTAGTGGGGTTAAATTTACTTGGAGTAACCGTCGAAGAGGCAATGCAAATGTTAAAAAAAAGACTTGACAGATTTTTAACAAACTCACATTGGTTTGATATGCACCCAAACGCATTATTTGAGAACTTAGCAAGAATTGCTTCTGATCATTCCCCAATAATTTGTCGTATATCTCTAATGGTGAAGAAAAAAACAAAATGTTCCGTTTTGAAAATATGTGGTTACGTGATGAGAATATCTACAATGTGGTTAGAGATGGTTGGGCGTATGGGTTGGCTGCTGGTATGCAACATGATCCGTGCAGTATTGTGAGTGAATGTGCTAAAAGGCTGTCCGATTGGAACAAAACGAACTTTGGTCATGTGCAATGGTCCATTAAATCTATACAAAAGACTTTTCAAATATTGCAAAGCCGTTTTGATGGGTCGACAGGTGATGAACAACGAGTCTTAAGAGAGCAAATTAAAGAGCTCCTCACACGTGAAGAGTTGATGTGGAAACAACGCAGTCGCGTTCAATGGCTACGTGAGGGTGACAAGAATACACGTTTTTTCCACACTCGTGCAAGCAACTAACGTAGGAGAAATAGTATTTTGAGACTCAAGGGCCCGGATGGAAGGTAGGTTGAGGAGCATGATGAAGTGTGTAATTTGGTGTCAGGTTACTTCTCTAAACTTTTTTCAAGCTCGTCACCACAAGACTGTGAATCTGCTGTGAATGATATTTTGTGGAAGAGCGTATGGAAATCTTGGAACAGGAGTTTAAGAAGTTAAAGCGGAGTAGAATTTCCATCGTCAAGGTTAGGTGGAATTCAAAACGTGGACCAAAATTCACGTGGGAGCGTGAAGATCAGATGAAACTTAAGTATCCGCATCTGTTCAGTGCTAATAGTAGTTGGATTTCGGAGGCGAAATTCATTTAAGGGTGTAGAATGTAACCCTTGCCCTTTTGTGTTTTGAATATCCTAATATTAGTCCTTTGACTATTTGACGTTTGTCAGTTTTATTAGAAATAATAATCCTATTTAGAGGGTATTATTATGTTTGTTATGTTTCGGGTGGTTTGACATGTGAACGATGAGAAATGCCAAAAAACGAGTCCCGACACGTCTGTTAATGTCCAAACGAGTTTTAGGAGGTTTAAAGTGAAAAGAAATCGTGTAAATACTCTAATTTATTTTAAACGTATTTTTAAGGTGAATAAAAATGCTAATTAACTTTGGGAAATATTTTACGATTAAGGCTAACGTACTCGATGTCTTCAAAATCATCGTCATCACTCGAAGTATCATCATTCGGATCAAAATCGGCTTCAACAATTCCCGGTGGAATTGGAGCAATATGAGCGAGTTCATCGGCGAACTCCTCGAGAATAGGGTCGATCTTAGAAGAATAAACAATCGAAGTATCACGGTTAATCAAAGATTCCAGAAGATCGGACTCAACATTAACACAATTATTATCACAAGTAGGCACATCACTCGTATCGTCGGAAATACCCTCGAACTCACTTGGGATTGGGACAAGGTTCTCAACACTAGACTTTATTACTTCGTCCGATTCCGTTGCCGGAATAGTGCTAAGAGGCTCATCCCCCATTATGAGAGAGTTCTCGGACTCCTCGATCGGTAAGTCGGGTGTGATTGCTGTAGAATATCGAGCAATAATATCTCCTAAAGGAATAGAATCATCCTCGTCATCACAAGTAATAGAAAGCATGTAACGACAGGCAGCAAAATACTTTTCTTCTTCGTAAGCTTGCTCCTTTTTTCGAACTTCGCTTCCCCATTCATTAAAATCTTGCTTAAGTTTTCGAATTCTAATCTCACAGCCTCTCTCATATTCTTCATCAATCTCCTCGCCTCGAAATCTTTTATAACCCAAATCATTTATTATTTCCTTAATTTCTCTATCGACCAATTGTTGTTCATGCATCATTTCCTCGATACTCATATCCTCTATTTTCTTTCTTCGATCTCTTATTATTTCATCAAATTTTTCTTCCATTTTATTAAGGATTTATAGAATTCCTTGATGATCGATGGAGTCTTGCGGGGGTTGTGGTTGGTCAAATCCGGAAGAATCATAACTCGAATTAGGTTCATAGTAAGTTTCATTGATCGGATGACAATGATAATCAAAATGAGAACCTCCGCAATAAGCACAACAAAGATTTTGTTGAGAAAAACTCGATGAATTTTGTGGATAATAATTATCACTAAAGTTTTGATTATAGCACGGTTCCGGCTCATAGACAAACGGGAACTGTGATGGACAATCATAACCGTAGTGAGAATCGTTCCCACATAACTCACACAAGTAAGTCTCAAACTAGGGTTGTGGAGGTTGGTAAGAAAAATTTGGAGAATTATCGAAAGAATTCGGGTTTGGATTATAAGCGAATGAATTTTCAGCTTCATAATTGCATGTCGGGTGAACAATTGGCAAAATCTGTGGAAGCTCATTAATGGTCTGATTGCATTGCTCCGGTTTAGAAATGATCGGATCTTTTGGTGGACAATTATAACCGAAATGAGCACCTTTACCACAAGATTTACAAATGCATTGTCGATAAAAAATTCCATCTAATGAATCACCGCACTCATAACAACAATTATGGTCAATTTGTGGAGGTTCTTGCGAAGACTTTTCACCGGGGTCTTGAATGACAACGATTGGCTTTTGAAGAGCATTAACAACGTTGATATTATCATCGGATGATTCGAAAGTATCTTGAAGGTCTTTGAAAATTCCATTTTTAACACAATACGCAAGCAAATCTTCATCGAATTTCTTTCGTAAAAATGCACATCCACGACAACTCGGACCATCAACCGGGGTTCCACACCTCGCACAACGCGGAGAAGAGTCGGGTACGGGAACAAGAATCTTGTCTTCAAGACTCCCTATTGAACAACATTCTCTAGTATACAAACTTCCACAAGTCGAGCATTCCTTAATCGCGTAAAGAGAGTTCAAACGATGAGACGCCATAAGAATTAAACAATATAGAGGTTAAGGAAAAGAATTAAATGGATAAGAAGAAAAAGAAGATTATTTTTGGTTTTTTCGATTCTTTAAACAACATATTTTATTTACGGATAACGAGAGGACAACTTAAACCAAATATCCAACTTACTTCACAGTAGCTCCTTAAAAACAATTTCTTCGTAAGGTGAGCCGTTCCTCGTAAGTGACACAATGACAAGTTTTTTGATTCTTTGTTGATTTTGAATTTTTAAGTTCACCGGAACTTATTTATGATAATACCTCAATTGAAGGTATTATATGTTGGTGTTCTTTTACCAACTTTGTTAATTTTATTTCTTTTTAAAAGGACAGTTTTTGATTTTTTTTATGTGTTTTTTATATGATAGCTATACTAGAAAGAAAAGAAAAATATTTTTTTTTACTTTTTATATTTTATTATTTTTTTGGATTTTTTGATATTTATAACAAGAATGAAACTTTTGAGGACGAAAGGATCTTCAAACCAAATCAACAAACAAAAAAAACAAAGGAATCTTAACACAAATCCCCGGCAGCGGCGCCAAAAACTGATTGCAGTTTTACATACATATATAATATAACATATAATATCACAAGAGCAATTAAGAAACTTCCCTAAAGAAAATTCACACTCAAAAATATATATAATATAATATATAATACGTATATTTAACCGGGAAGAATGATCACCCGGGTCGTTTCCCCAACGACTCAAACAGTTTTAGTTCGGATTTGTTTGCATGAAACAAAGAATATTTTTGATAAGCTATCATACTAAAGTAAATACAAACAATATCAAATTTAATTAAAGTGTGGCACGAAACGGGAACTTTAAACTAAGAGCCACAAAAACTAAATTCTACAAAATTAAACTAATTTTTATATCGCTCGCAGCGCTCTTACTCTCGCGGCTACAGCTGCTCGCGCGACTAAACCTGAAGTTAAAAAAAACAACTGAAGCAAACGGCTCGCTTAAATACGGGACAAAACTTGAACTCTCTACCTGTAAGAAGGGACTCACTCTCATCACACACGCTCGCACTTTACAGAGAGAAAATTTTGTAAAATAAACCCTACGAAAGTGAAATATTTTCTACAAAACTTTACTATTAAAAGAATATTTTAAAAAAAGAATTTAATTTTTCTGATTAGTTTTTATTTTTTTTGATTTTCGCGCTCTCGGCCTCCTCCGCGCTCTCTCGAACATATTTTTAAAGAAAATAAAAGATTAAAAATACTAAACTTATAGTAAAAATTCTAGAAAAAATACAAAAAATAGCTTATGCTAAATGGATTCTAGGAAAAATAAGCCCGAAGTCGTAGCTTATCAAATAAGCTACGAATTAAGCTAAAACAGCTTATTTAGCTTAGAGGCCAAAATGTGTATAAAACTTAAATGTTGCACTAGACTAACAGAAAAGTCCCAAGGGCAAGCGGTAAGTGTGTGTGTGAAAAAAGGTTGATGAGGGTTGAGACCCGGGTTCGAGTCTTGCTCACCCGGGTTTCCCCTTATCCCCTTTTTTTAGAAAAACTTTGAAAAGCAAAAATGTTGATAAGCCCTTGCTTATCAACTTTTGTAAAAACACTTTTTGAAAAACTAAAGAAATAAGCTGTTAAACAGCTTAATATGACAAAACACTTAAACTTTTTATAAAATTTAACTCTTAACTGCTATTTTAAATAAAAAGTAAATAAGCTATGCTTAAAACTTAAAAAGCTAACCTAGAATATTGATAAGCACTTAAAAACTAAATCTAAGATAGAAATAAGCTAGAACTTATGAGCTTAAAGGCTCAATAAGCTGTTTGAGTATCTCAGCTTATGCTGAGATTGTGCAGGCTATACTAGCCTACTTTAGGCTTAAAAATAAGCCACTAAACCTAAGATTAAGCTAGAAAATTTTGCTAAACTTAAAACTAGACCTAGGACTCTACTAAAATCAGCTTTTAAAAGACATTTTGAAACAATTTTAAGCTGTGAAAAATTCATATGAAAAAGGCTGTGACAGTTTTAAGTTTAAATGAAAAAAAACTTGATAAAAAGCTAAAAATGGAATGCAGCACTACTTATAAGCTTATAAATTGAAAACTAAGACTTGATTAAGCTTAACTACGCTAAAACTAAACTAAGTACCAAATTTGAGCTTAATTGAGCTTATTCTACTTCCTAAACAATCTTAAGCCAAACACCGCTTTAACTATTTGGTTTTCAACTAAATGCTTAAATCAGGCTAAATAAGCTTGGATAAGCCAAAACAGATACTTAACTAAGCAAATTAAGGGCAAATACGCATAATCAAACAGTAATTAAGAACTCAATAAGCAAAATAAGCTATTCTACTATTATTTGGTTTTTTGACAGTTAATAAATGAAATAACAACTAAAATAAATCTAAACAAAGAATCACTGATAAGCAAATACTAAACATAATAAGGTACAAATAAGCTTTAACATAACTTATATATAAAGTTGAAATAAAGCACAATAAGCAAATAATCAGTAAAATTAAGCTAAAATTGAAATTGAGCAGTGAATTGAAAAAAAAAGAGTACCTTGTATCATTGCTTAAACAAGGATAGAATTTGCTCAAAAGAGCCTTATTCAACAAGCACTGGCTTATTGGAATAAGCCAGTAAGTCTATAAGCCCATCCAAAATTGGCTAATCAATCCATTTTTCAATTGCCTTGGTAATTTGTGTAGTGAATTAATAAGACCAAGGCTTAATAAGCTTAAACAGCTTATTAAGAGTAAAAACAGCAATTATTAAACAAAGAGCATATTATAGAGCTTATTAGCATGAACATTAACTTGAAAAAATACTTTAAAAGCCGAATTTAAAGAGAAAAAGACTTTTATTGATTTCATAAAGGGGAAAATTACATTGCCTTAAACAAAGTAAATAACATGAATTTAAATGACAAATAAAAAGTAAAATAAGTTTGAAATTACTCTACACAACTCCTCCTCCTAGTTCAATAGATGATTTTTCTCTGTGTTGATTGAAGCTCTTTATATTAGCCAAGAGGAATGAGTGTGTGTCTTAGTGCGTGAGAGAAAAAAGAGAAAAATGCCATGATCTTTTAATTTTGGCCACTCGATCTTTGATTGCTTGACAATCAATCATTCTCAGCCGTTTGATGAGGAGTGTGTAAGTATGGATTGCCACCCTGGCTTTTGAGTGATGGGGATGGGTACGGTATGAACGAGGGTGCAGGGTAATGAGGTGAGGAAGAGAATGAATAGTAACAAGGAAAAAGGGCGGGTAAATGGATTAATGACCTTGGGGGTTTTGACTGTGGTTTGAACTTACCCGGGTAAAGAAGAAAGGTTTAAAAGGGTTGGGCCGGTTATGTATTTGTTTATGGTATTATAATGGAAAAGAATACGACCGTTATCTCATTAATGTACACAGCGATAACGGTGTTAGGGGTTTACGGGTTATATTTTGTAAAATGTTTAACATGTTCAGGGTATAAAGGGAATTTACTCTTACTTTTGTGTTGACTAATGGTTGACCAAAGTTTGACTTTGGCTTTCCGGCTTTTATACAATCTGTCATATTCTCATATCTGTGTTTGCCCGTTTTTTGACGGTTTATGTGATTTAATGTTATACCGTATCTCACACAACAAAACACAAAAACAAGCATATAAATTGCCATTTTTAGATCTGTTTTTGCGCTGTAATTGGTCAATTTTTTCGGTATAAACGATATGATATATTTTACACTTAACAAAATATTCCCCAAACTAAAACGATTGCGGTCCTCACGCAATATCACATGCCTATATAACCAAATACCTCGAAACATCCCCAAACACCCGAATTCCATTTTCAAAACTTTTTTCTCATTTTAACGATTTTATCATGATATATTCCTAACACAACTTATTTGTGTTGACATAATGTGTAGTTTTCATTACCTCATTGGTAACGTTTAAGGATCCAAAAAACAAAAAGCACAATTAAGTTCTAAAAGATACTTCCACAATTCCCGATTTTTCACTTTTCCCATACTAAGCTTAAAAATAAGATCACCGTTAAGTACGAGCTAAGATGCTAAGACTACTTATAATTACAACTTGTGAATTTCTCTTCCCGACATAAATCATATATTTAAGTGTGTGTGTATCAATTATTTAAACCCATAAATCACATATTTAGATAGTTGAAATCCGACCAAGCTTTACACATGGGCCTTTTGGGCTAATATGTTAATCACTTAGTAAGATCACAACTTAAAGCAAACAAAAACCTCCTTAGCTAAGACATCGTTGGTTCACTTGTCCCATGAATGACTTTCTTCTCTAGCATCCCACCGTCATCGGGTAAGTGCTAAGGCTTTTGACACCCCATCCGAAGAATAGAAACGTGAACATAAAGAACTTTTTTGATGAAAAAGCCTTGTAGACTTTGCAAACCTAGATCAAAAGATACCTTGTTTTAGAAAAGGAAACTTTTACTATTTTATTTTTTAAGTTTGTCAACATTAATTATTACTATTCACATTTATTAAGCTAGAATCGTATCTACTTTTCTTCGACGCCACCAATCGGCCACGCCTCTGACAGGGGGTAGGGGAGAGAAAGCTCGTGTACTTATTATGATACCAACCAAAATATACACCTCCACCCTTTCTTTTCGATGTCACATCGGGAGCGAACCGACAATCCCATGTACTTTATTGCGATGGAGGTTTGTAAATATAATTAATACCACTAAGGATTTATAACTTGCATCCTTCTTAACACCAACTACATTTCTTCCTTTTTCTTTTTCATCATTTTTTATTATTAATATTTTATTATTATTATTAATTCAACACACTATATTGCAAATATGAAAAATCTCATTTAGAAAACCAAAGTATAAACTTGAACTAAAAATTTCTTATTTACCAACGATGGTTTGACATCATAATCGATAAATCATATTCTCTAAATAGAGTTAATTAAACTTTTAAAGTAAAACTCTAAATTTGTAAAAATTAAAGAGAACACTTATAATAATCATGTTAAGAACTTCGGGGAAGAAAAGAACCACAAGTTATCTCTTATAAGCCTATTTTTTTTTTTTTCATTTTCCAAATAAACCTTGTTTATAGCATCAACTCGGTAATCAACACTATCATCTCTTATTCATTGCAATTTAAAATCCCTAATAAAGAGATATTCCGCAAATATTTACCTATATAAAAATACACAACACGGCATATAAAAACAATCAAACTTTGAGATTAGCACAAGTCTTCATTTACTAACGATTCAAGTCTAGCATGTTTAAAGTCTATATGCGACTAGCACAAACTATCATCATTAATTGTTAAGGATAAAAGCTAGAACTCAACACGTTCGATCGGGTTAAAAATTACTTTCTATTCTCACCAACGGAAAACCTACATTCGTGTCTTAACACTTATTATTATTTATTTATTTAAATATATTTTTTATTTTTCATTTTTTTCTATAAATAAGATCTTTAAAAATTTAAAATTTTTGCTATTTTTGTGGGAAAACGGGTACGTGAGAACAAAACAATAAGCAGGTAACATCAATCGAAAAGAATCCCTCCCAAACTAAAACAAAACATTGTCCAAATTTTAAGGCCGGGTCACGAAAAATCAAGAGCCGTTTATTAATTATGCAAAGATAAACATGAATCGATAAGATGAAAGTATATCGGATCTCCCCAAACTAATTCAAACAAAGAATAGAGAAGCACGAGTGAAACTGGATTAACACCGACAACGAGAGTCTGAAATTGTTGGATTCATCCTGCAAAAATGCACAAGTACAAACAACAAACACAATGAAACGGTAGAAGCTAGCCTCAACACATCACAACACATTAAAAATAGAAAGAAAATAGAAAAGGATAGGCATGGGATGAACTCCCACGAAGCGGCTTGTTTTGGTTATCGAGTCGCAAGCTCGACTCGATCCCTGAATTAATTCGTCCTTAGGGAGAGTGAAAATGGAAGAGAAAAATCTCAATCGGGCTTTCATTAATGTTTAACAAACAATAAAGAGCACTGAAAGTTCCATCCCCATGAAGGCCACCGGCTCTAGTGAATATTGTCGGTGTCAAAATGGTATCCTTATTTTGGTAGAGGAAAGATAAGGGAGAAACCTCATGTAGAGTTACTAAATTGGGAAAGACAAGAAAGGATGTAAATGTAATAATCGTTCCACTTCAACCATTTTTGAAAAACAACATTTTCACCTCCCTTTGGGTAAAAACATTCATCTTCGTTTAGTTCATCAAAATCGTTCTTCACGGACGTATCAGGCTCAACGTCAAAGGTAAAATGATTATACTCAGCAAGGGGAACAAGGTCATCGTTAAGCAATTCTTCAAGTAAAAGAATGTCCCCTTCCGAGTCATAGTCACTTTCAACACCCGGTGGTGTATTGAATCATCTGAAGCAAGAAATATGTCTATCTCTTCCATAAAAGGGTCACTATCCTCAACGGGGATTGGAGATGGAGAGAGAGACTCGATTGTAGCATTAGAATATTCACAATTAGATTCTTCCGGAGGTCGAGGAAGAGAAAATTCATCAAAAATGAAATGATCATTGTAGAATCAATCGGAAGTCACGATTTATAGTAGAGAATCTAAAAGATCTGATTCGGCGTTAAAGCAAAGTTTATCAATACCCCGTGGAATATTGAATGACAACACTAATCCTTTTTGATTAGGAAGAATTTTTTCTCATAGTGAAAAATTTCATCGTCAAGATCGTAAAGAGGATTGGAGAAATATTTAAAATCATCCTTTTGAATTTCCTCTGCGGATAATGACCATCATCACTAAATGAAATCGCGTTAGAATAGAAAAAGGATTATAAAAAAGTCGTCTGAAATGAGAATTCCGGTGAATCCATCAATAATGGTCACAATCACACTCACTTTCCAAACCATTCCCCCCAAGAAAAAAAAAAATTTTAAAAAAAAAATATCCGTGGACACACTTGGGTTTTGGACAAGGTTCTCAACACTAGACTTTATGAATTCGTTTGATTCCGTGTCCGGAATTGTGTCAAGATGCTCATCCTCTATTATGAGAGAGTCAACGGGCTCCTCGGGTGATAAAGCGGTGGATGCTTTAGACGTAGTAATATCGATCAAAAATATCTCCTAAAGGAATATAATCACCTCGCGAACAAAAGGAATAGAAAGCATGCGACGACGGGCAGCAGAATACCTTTCTTCATTGTAAGCTTGCTCCTTTTTTCGAACTTTGCTACCCCATTCATTAAAATCTTGCTCAAGTTTTCGAATTGTAATCTCACAATCTCTCTCATATTCTTCATCAATCTTCTCGCCTCGAAATCTTTTAATACCCAAATCATTCGTGATTTCTTTAATTTTGTAATCAACCAATTGCTGCTCATGCCTCATTTCCTCGATACTCATCATTCTCATTAGTCGTTTGTCTTCGCGATACCGCTTTTTAATTCCTTAACATTCTTTGATCTCGATTAATTCTTCAGCTCTTCAAGAATTTTTATCAAGGCTTCTTGACAAATCCGACGGAGTCCTGCGGGGGTTGTGGTTGGTCAAAATCAGAAGAATCATAACTCGGATTAGGTTCATAGTAAGTTTCATTAATCGGTTGACATTGATAATCATAGTGAGGACCCCCGCAATAAGCACAACAAAGATAATATTGAGAAAACTCGGAAATTTTCTTGTGATAATAATTGTCACTAAAGTTATGATTGTAGCACGGATTCCGGCTCATAGAAACAAGCGGACTCGTGATGGACAGTCAAAAACGTATGAGAATCGTTTATGTTATTGTTTTTTTATTTTCCACAAAACCCTGCAGAAGATGTCTCGAACTGGGGATTGGAGATTGGTAAGAAAAATAATGAGAATTATCGAAAGATTTCGGGTTTGGATCATAAGCAAATGAAATTTTCCATCCTTTAGAAGCGCAATACGAACAAAATCCAATCATCAAGGGGGGGTGGTTTGATTTTGTTATTTGTATCCACACCAACCGCACGAGCAACTCGACATAGTATACATCTTACTGATTACCGAATAAATAGCAACTATGTCCCGTTTATTACATGTCGAAGAATTAAACGATTTAGAGGATGAGAAGAAAGAATTAAACGGATAAGAAGATAAAGAAGAATATTTTTAGCTTTTTCAAATAATACATAAAAATAGAATTAAAATAAGAAAGAAAATATATAATTTTTTCGGATTTTTATAAAAGAAAATAAAATGAAAAAAAAATATTTTTGGATTTTTTTTTTTGGTATTTTAACAAGAAATGATGAAAAGAAGAACTTTAAACCAATAATCAACTTGAGTCTCGGTAACTCTTTATCGGAAAACCGAAAAAGGTGAGCCGTACTTATCAAGTGACACAAAGGTAAGTTTTAAATCTTTTGTTTGGGAACTTATTAATGTATAATACCCCAGTAGAAGGTATTACTTGTTGGTGTTCGGTTACCAACTTCGTGTATTTTTGTATTTTTTGGATTTTTAACTGATAAGTATAATAAAAAGAAAAGGAAAATATTTTTGTACTTTTTATTTTATTTATTTATTTATTTTATATATATATATTTTTTGGATTTTTGATTTTTATGAAAACAATAACTTTCGAAGACGAAAGGTTCTTCAAAATCACGATCAACAAGCTTCAACGAGAGAATCGTAACACACTTCCCCGGCAACGACGCCAAAAATTGATTGCTAGTTTTTATATACTAATAAAATATATAATATAATATTCCAAAAGAGCAATTAAGAACTTTCCTAAAGTCTCCCTTAAGAAAAGCTCACTCTAAAAGATATATATAATATATAATACGTATATTTAACCGGGAAGAATGATCACCCGGGTCGTTTCCCAACGAAGCATGAATTGATACCCTCGATTCAGCTTGGACAATGTTTTTGAATGATTCTCAAGTTTTTGAATGATTTTCTAAGGCTAAAGCAATTAAAACACTTAAATGCAAGAATTTAAACAAAAAAACGCGAACGAAAAACAAAAATAAGAAATTAAGCACTTAAAAGCAATCAAAACTAGAATCTAAGTTTACTAACTACTTTTATAAGTAAAAACTAAGAGATTTGCAAAATTTGAAAACCTAACTATGAATTTTAAACAAAAACGCAAAAACGAATAATCGGGAACCGGAAACCGAGCCCTTAAAAACCAAATTGTTCAAAAATGACCCTACGGGAACCAAACTAATTTTCCTATGTTTGAAATGATAAAAGAAAATTTTCAAAAAAATAAATTTATTTTTTTGAGTTTTATTTTATTTTTTATGAATTAAAAACTAAAATAATGAAATTAAATAATTAAAAATATAAAACGACTTTAGAAAAATGTGAAAAATTTAGGGAAAATAAAACACTCTCTTATTAACCTAGGAAAAATAAGAAAGCGAAATAAGCTGGACTAATAAGCTGGTAAATAAGCTAAAACGCATCTCTAAGCTAAAACAAGAAAAAGAGGTTAAATAATTAACCAATGCACCCTTAGACTAAAAGTACCCAAGGGCGCATGTTGGTTAATGAGTGTGTGGTGAAGGTTGATGAGGTTTGAGACCCGGGTTTCGAGCCTTGCTCACCCGGTTTCCCCTTATCCCTTATTTATTATTTATTTATTTTTTTAAAAATTTTTGTAAAAGAAAAGTTTTTGATAACAAATGCATAATCAACATTAAAGAAGCAATTTATATTAAAAAACTAAAGAATAAGCTGTTTAAACAGCTTAATAAAACACTTAAACTTTTTTAAAACTTAACACTTACTGCTATTTTGAACAAAAAGTTAATAAGCTAAGCTTAAAACTTAAAAAGCAAAAATAAAATATTGATAAGCACTTAAAAAAAACTAAATTAAGACAAAAATAAGCCAAAGCTATTGAGCTTAATGCTCAATAAGCTGTTTGAGTATCTCAGCTATGGCTGAAATTTTGCAGGCTATACAAGCCTACTTTTAGGCTTAAAAATAAGCACACTAAACTAAGATTAAGCATAGAAAACTGTTGCTAAACTTAAAACAAAACCTAGACTCTACTAAAATCAGCTATAAAAAAGACATTGAAACAATTTTAAACTATGAAAAAGCCATATGAAAAAGGCTGTGACAGTTTTAAGTTTAAATGAGAAAAACTTGATAAAAAGCTAAAATTTTTTATTGTTATTATTCTTATCCAACTCAAGTTTTTTTTTCATTACACATACTTTATATAAATTTTAGTATGTGTAATGAAAAAAAATCTAGAGTTGGATAAGAATAATAACAATAAAAAAAGTATAGTATCTAGAATGAGTCTTTTTTGAAAGTACATTAAGCATTTATGGATTTTACCCTTCTAAATTTACACTTAAACAGATCTTAAAACTATAAAAAGCTAAAACAGATTTAAAATTAAGCATATTAAAGACAATGAAGCTAAATTAATTAGGAAATAAGCACTTGATAAGCAAAATTAGCTAAATTGCCATTTTTTTGGTTTTTTGACAGTTAATGATTGAAAAACAACTAAAATGAAATCTAAACTAAGAGTTTAACTAAATAAGCCTTTATTAAGCATAATAAGCATTCCGAGTGCCTGTCTACTCAATACGCGTTGCTGCTCGCTTCTCGCATTCCGTATAATACGCTTCATCAACTGAAAATAAGCTGAATAAGCATATTAATCAAATGAACAGTTAAAAATTAAGCTAAAATTGAAAGTAGACAGAACTTTTAAAAGAGAAAAATGATACCATTTGCATCTAGCTAAACAAGGATCTAAAAAAGCTCAAAAAACTTATTACAAGTTGGCTTGTATTTGCAATAAAGCCAATAAGTCTAAGTCCAATAAGCCCATCCACATTTGGCTTATCATCCATAAACATAGCATTGGTAAATTGAGAGTGAGTAAAAGTCCAAGAGATCTTAGTTAAACTTTATGAGCTTAACTGAGTATTCTATAGCTTATTTTAAACAAAGAGCTTATTTAGAGCTTATTAGATTGAACAGTAACTTTAACATATGAATTTAAAAGCACAAATCTAAAGAGAATAAGCCTTTTATTGAATAATAAAGGATTACATTTCTTTTAAAAGTAAATTACATGAATTTAAATGACAATAAAAAGTAAAATAAGCTGAATTTAAGCAATAAGCTAAAATGTACTCTACACTACTCCTAATCTAGATAGTGAATGTGTGTGGAGGTGAGGGCTATTTATAGTCTCAGAAGGAACATTCTAGCCTCTTGCCTTGCTCTCCAATCCTTTAATCTCATCCATCCACTTCAACCAATCATTAGATCTATGTTTTGAGCCGTTGGATCCTTTGTGTGCACTCAAGGATTGCCAAGCTGTCATTCCTTGATGTGACAGTTTATGCTAGTTGTGTGAGAGCATTTAGTGTAAAAATTGAGCTTCACTTGTGCTTTCCTTCTTGTACGCGATCCTTACTTGAGCCAATGAGCCAATGAGAACTTTGATAAGACTGTTTTGACCTTGCTATTGTGCAAGAGAGCCCTTGAATAGTCGTAATCACCCTTCAATTTGGATTTGCCCCTTGATTAACCCTGGGTTAAAATAGAGACGATGATGAATAGTAATTTGGAATTTGGAGCCAAGTTTTAACTGTAATAGGTTAATTCAGTTATAACTTTGGGCAAATTGCAATTTTGATCCCTCTCTTCATTTATAAAAGGTGTAGTGTAAAAGGAATTTAGGAAACATCAAGAATAGTCCATGTGGTTTATAAAAGAGTAAATGGGCTAAGGCTTTGGGCTTATGGATCCGGGTGAGGTTATTAAGACTTTTTAAGGCCCATTAAGGTTTCTAGGGCCTAATAAGAGGTGAGGGGCTATTTTTGGACTTTTGTGAAACTTTGAGGGTTAAAATGGAATATTATAGGTTTTGTCTTTTAGTGGTTGACTGCTGTTGACCACTGTTTGACCAATTTGACTGGATTTGACTGATGCTTGACTTTTTCTGGCTTTGGCTTCCGGCTTTTGTGCACTCCTTCGTTCTCGTGTCCGTGTTTGTTTGTTTTTGATG
>BQNB010151424.1:4626-15902 GCA_026074375.1 Tanacetum coccineum
ATTTATCTTTCTTTGATATCCAAATGTCTGTAAGACCAAAGGATGTAGAGAGCATCATCTGTTGTGGAAGGTAGGGTCCCTTTAAGAACAGGGAATGCACAAATGCAGTCACCTGAAGTGGACTCTGCAATCCAATTAGATGAGTATGGCTCATCTAAGGGCAATGTTTTCTGACCCTAAAACCAGTCTTGTCTCTGCACCATACTTAGGAGAAACCTTAATACTGAAGTGGTGTTGTCTTATTGCAGTCTCATTATTGAGTTGTTGTCCTTTTTAAGACTTCTTATGTTTATCCATTGTGGTAACCTTGTTACAAGATGTTGTTCCCTGTTGTTGTCTCATTATTGAGATGTTTGTCCTTTTAAGGACTTCTTAGGTTTATCCATTGTGGTACAGGATGTTGTTCCCTGTTGTTGTCTTATTATTGAGATGTTTGTCCTTTTAAGGACTTCTTAGGTTTATCCATTGTGGTAACCTTGTTGCAGGATGTTGTTCCCTGTTGTTGTCTTATTATTGAGATGCTTGTCCTTTTAAGGACTTCTTAGGTTTATCCATTGTGGTAACCTTGTTGCAGGATGTTTTTCCCTGTTTGAGATCCTTGTGATTCTCTGTTTCTTCAGAGTATGTGCTCTGATTTGGTGAATCTTATGATTCCCTGTTTATTCAGAATGTGTGTTCTGAATTCTTTTAGAGAATTATATGAATCTCAATGTATTCAGAGTGTATACTCTGTCTTGTATTCAGAATGTGTATTCTGAACACTGTGAGAGAATTATGTGAATTCTTAATGTATTCAGAGTTTATACTCTGTCTTGTAATTTGTGAGAGAATTATGTGAATTCTCAATGTATTCAGAGCTTATACTCTGTCTTGTATCTTATTGGTGAATCTTATGATTCCTTGGTTATTCAGAGTTGTACTCTGATTTAGTTCTTACTGGTAAATCGTATAATTCCCAGTTTAATCAGAATGTGTATTTTGATTGGTTCTATTGAGATTGCAAGTTGCAGTTAATTTTCTAATGCTGATTCTAGTCTCTTTATCAAAATAAAGGACTATGAATTTTGCCTTTTATTGTAGAATCAAGTGATTCTATCTTATGGGAGAATCTTGTGATTCTCAGTTGATTCAGAGTTGATATCTGATTGGTTATTTTATGATTGCAAGTTGCAATCAAATATGGTTTCTTGATGCTGATTTTTCTGCATATGTCATAGTATGCTCTTTTGCTGCTATGGAAAGGTGCTTATGGGTCTGTTTCAGTGACCGGTTTGTTCCTGCTGCTTCACCATCTAAAATGATGGTGCTCAGGGAAGTCTTTTCTCTTTTTATCCTTGTTTATTTCCTTTTAATAGTTGCTAATGCTGTTGGAGGAAAATGTTCTCAAAGGGTCAAAATTAAAAAAAAAAGTATAAAATAAAATTGCATAACTTTAAAAGTTATGCAGGCTGTTTATCCTTAAACAAGTTATACTTGTTTAGTTTGAGGGAGGGTGTTGAATAAATCATACAAACTAACAAGTATTTTATACTTGGTATTTGTTCTTTTATGTACTGGGTTCAAACCTGTTACATTGATAGTTACTCCCAAAGTTTTGTTTCACTTGTTTAGTTTGAGGAAGGATGTTGGAAGTATTCAAACTAACAAGTGTTATGTTTATACTTTGTTATCTGATGTCTAATGTACAGGGACCATTCCTGTTATTATTGAAAGATCATTCAAGAAGTATTGTGCTACTTTCATCAAGATTGAAAGATAGAGGTGATAAAGTGTATCTTGGATGGCTATATAAAGCACATCACTGTGCTAGGTTTTAGTTAACAACGGTTATCTTATCTTTGTATCTCCCTGATCTCGGTCATCTTATCTTTGTATCTCCCTGATCTTAGATCGTTGTTCATATGGTTTAACCACTCTCGTTACAGCTTTCTATCTCACTAACGTTACACATACTGTGTGAGATAGAGGCTGTAATGGGTGGTGATGGCTGTATTATGTTTGTCTGAGTGTTGAGTGTTATTGTTGTGAGAAGGGTGGATCTACCTAATAGGGACACCCTTATATTTCTGTTGTAATCGTTGGTTTAGCACCCGTTTGGGGACCAACCGTCTTGTATATTTAAGTTATCAACAATATCACAAAGGGGAGGTTGGTTGTGTGATAATCAAACTGTTCTTAGTATTGCCCCATGTATTTTAACAATATGTGCGGCAATGATAAAAAGGTTGAACATGGTTTCTATTGTTTGATAAACAGAAAAAAAATTGTATGCTTTCATCCTACATAAATCAAACAAAAAAAATGTGACTGGCTTGTATAGTGAGGTGAGTACTTTTTATACAAATTGAGATGTATAAGATGCGGTGATTAACAATAAGCTAATCATTACACTTTGAGATGCCATTATAATTTGTACAAGTCGTTGATTTTTTTGTATATTTTTTTAATTAGTAAATCACCTTATTGTTAATATTATAGATTAGCTTATTGTAACTTTTTGTATTTTTGTTGTTTGTAAATCACCTTAATGTTACTATTATAGACTAGCTTATTGTTACTATTATAAAGTAAATTGCAAATATATATATTCTATGCGTTATGCTAATTTCGTAAATAATCAGTAATGACACAATTATAAGAAAATTGCTGCGTAACTTGTCGATCTATAATAGCGTCGAGGGTTTACAATAATAGAAGAAGAAAAGAGAGTGATAACAAGGGTTTAATATTGAAGCTTATAGGGTTCAAATGTGGGTAGAAAAGTAGTTATTGGCAGGGTAGGTTGAAATGAGGTTTCAAAAGTTGTAATAAGAGTTTCAATAGGGTTTGCAATTTATAAGAATGGTGATCAGATGTAGAGATGACAATAAAACCCGTACCCGATGGGGACCCGATATTCGAACCCGTTTTGACCGGGGAATCCCCGAATTGACCGGGGATGGGGACGGGGATGGAGAATCCCCGATATTAAAAACGGGGATGGGGCGGGGATGGTAATACCTCTTGATACCCGTACCCGTACCCGAACTCATACCCGAAAAGTATTAAGTTTAAATATCACTTATATTAGAGGCCCAATAATTTATTTGATATTATTTCATACCAAACTTTTCATCTTATTTGGTTCTAACTATCATATATAAATCAAAAATAAAAACCTTAGCCTCTCAAAACACAACTGCTAATTAATAGCTAATCACCATTATAATGAACATGAACTTTTGTATTGATTTTGATTCCTTGATGCATGTACGAAGTATGCAAAACCGATTTAATGAAGTTATGTATCTTTAATTTTTTTAATTTCGTATATTCTATTTTAATGCTTTAATTATACTTTGTTGATGTTACGTAGCTAAGTGTAAAAATATTTTGAAGTAAGAATTTACAAAAGACTTGATTAACATGTGAAAAAAAATCCGATTTTAATCCATCAATGCCGACAGCCGTGGTGTGCGACCGACGGTGGTGCACGACGCTGGTGGGGGTGCAACGGTGGTGATCAGACGACACACTATGATTAGGTGAAGTATGTTTGGGTCACCGTTGTTGTAAGCTGATTAGGAGGTTTTGTTTATGGTTTTAGGTTATCGAATAAGCAGATGACGGTGAACTAATTTTTGAAGGGAAGCAGTTGGGAGAAAAACACACGAGAAGTGTGTGTAAAAGTGAGGAAATTAAAAAAATAAGAATTTATATAGCAGCAGAAAGTTAGGTTTATTGAGTTTAAATCTTAGATTAACCTCCACCATTAGATCAAACACAAATGGATGGTGAGGATTTGTCCCTTGGTATGTGAGGAGAAACTGGTATGCAAATGAACTTTTCTCTATGATGAAATATTATGAGAAGAATAGGTTTAATCATTATAGATGCTTTAACCGCTTCCTTTATTATAATGATGAAACATTATGAGAAGATTAAATATTGTAGATGCTCTAACCACTGTTGTTATGATGGAATGTTATGGAAAGATTAATTGGTCAGTTAATAGGTTTAACCATTGTAGATTTTTAACCACTTTTGCAATAATGATGAAACATTAATTCTCATAATTTTATTTAACAAGTTGGCTTATTGCCCGCGCGTTGCGGCGGGAGCTAACTTAGTCTCGAAGGGTATTTAGCTACTGTAGTATGCGCTTTGTGGTAGAGGCTAACTTATTATAAAATACTGTCACAAAACATAAGCATCCTAAAACACGTCTATTCACTAAAGAATACATACATTGTCATTGCAATAGAAGTGACAATTTATTGCAAAGAATGAGTAAACAGGAAAAAACTCTTTTTTGGCTTGTTTTTGAGTGACAATATAAGAATTGCAATAATCATCATACAATCTCTCGCAAATTTACTTTTGCATCCTTATTACCTATACAAACATTTAACAATACCAAATCATAACTGAGAGCCTTATAGGGTAAATTTAACAACTAAAGGTTACGAACAGATTTTGAGATATGACAAAGTTTTTCAAAATTATAAAAATGTGGAACTAAAATATAAAAAAAATTATGATACAGATGTATGTCAATTGCTTTTCGACCTCCTGTCCAAACATATACCCTGCAGTAAACGAAATGCAATAACTGCAATTAAGAAGTAATGATGAATACAAACAAACAAATGTGTTTAAGAGAACATACCTTGAACTTGATAGATGCTCATTATTTGTTACACTATGATGAGAAGCTGACCCATGACCCATCGCATATTTGCTAGACAAAAACATAAAATACTATATTAACAATGTCATGCACCAACTCATAAGCAATAAGACTAACTCATCTAGCACACACAAATCTGTTTTCAAGTAACTAAAAGCATTCTAGTGACATTGATGCGCCTGATGAAAGGCATGGTACTTTGCTGATAATAATGTGATTGCTCTTATTTTATATGCTTTAATCCGTTCAGGTTTTCTTCATTTATTGCCCAAACGGGGGAGGCAAGAACATCTTGATCGAATACGTGAACTCGAAATGCACACCTAATACATGTTTAATATCTAATGTATTTATATACTAAACTAATAATAATCAAACCATAACCTGATACATTTTGTATTCACTGAATTACTACGTATTCCTTAACAAACACACTAATAGAATAATTTTACTAAGCCAAAAGTTTAGCTATTGGTTCCAAAGCTACCAAAATTTCAACTGAGCAATTTTGTAACAGCGCTCTACAACAATATAATGACACTTACTGCCCAATCTTTTTTACATCTCGAAATTAACATAATAGACGATTGGTAGGGGAAAGAATTAATCAAAGACGTTCAACTTATAAAACACTCAGCAGCTCAAGATAATAAAACTCGCATCACTAAGGGGGTGTTTGTTTCAGCTTATATAGCCAGTTTATCGCTTATTTGGTTTTCGGCTTATGTTTCATAGCCTCACTTTTTCTGGCGTGTTTAAAACTTCTTGTGGCTTATTATGTCATAATGACATAATAAACTTATGTAAGTTGAAAAGTTTCAAAATAAGCCACAAAAAGTGAACTTATGAAACATAAGCCATAAACTAAATAAGTCATAAGCCCGCTATATAAGCGAGAATAAACACCTTATAAAACTATGTTCCTAAGGTAATGATGCACTCTGAAACCCTCAACAACTCATAAAAGAGGCCAGCCGATTATGATACCTAAGATTCTTAAATACAAATAGCATACTCATAAAAACTGATTATAAATACATAAGCCATGAATACCACATTTGGCCACCTAAAAAGACTTTTTTATACCTTTAAACGACAAACCATTCAGCGCTTTATGCAGAACAGGGTAATCGGTCATTTCATAAGGCTCGGATTTTAAAGCAATCGAATACAGAGGATAGGTCCGCCATGGCTGCAATATTGATAATTTGCCCCGCCAAGGCACGGACAATCTCAACTTTTCTCGAATACGCTCAAACACATTCAAATTTCTGTCATCATAGCCTTTTGATTACCCTATTATACATTAGGCGTGTAACGGATTTCCGCGCCCATAAAAACTGCTTGAAAAAGCAATAACAGATTTTAAACCATTGTTAGAGTCCCATCACCATTGTCACTGAAAAACAATGTGAACATACATTAAATTACGATATAGAATTTTAAAACGGTGGCTCTCGTTTCGATTCTAGAAACCACGTCTTTTGTCCCTAATTTTTGCACATAAAGCGCTTCTCGGTGTCGATTCAAGAGACTACCACGCTTTTGTCCCTAATTTTTTGCACTCTAAATAAATTAAAGATGACAAGAGATCGCAAAACCATAAGACTTGTATATCAATATATTCTTGAAGAATTGGATTTAACTGAAACAAACATAATTTTGTATATCATGTCATGACATTCCTTATTGACAAGTGAAAGTGTAAACGTAGAGTGGTAATAAATAGTCAGAAATTTTTTGTTCCAGAAGTATTTTATTATTAAATGAATCAGTCGACTGACACAAAATTACTGATAAAACAGCAAATTTAATAAGAACTGATCACTGAAGAATGATTTGCATTCCGCACAATGGACCAGAGAATAATATTAAAAGCAACTGATATAAGTGGTATTTGCAGCTGAAGTACAGGATTATCTGAACTACTGGATTTTATTTATGTTAATAACTACCGTTCCTCACTCCCAGATTACGAAGAAATGAAATCCACGTATTATGTACATAAATATTATAATCTGATATCAATCATCAATTTATCTTTTACGCAAAAAGAAATATAACCCAAAACGCGATATAAGATAAAGTTTTTAGTACTGAACGCCCCAGATGGCCGGGACCATGCAATGCCGCCATCGTTCGCCCGGAACCTGAGCAGAGTAACAATAATAATTATAAATAACAGAAGAGGTAGGGTTTGATCAAGGACAATCAAGAATGAATAAGCTGTGTGATGGATGTATCTAGAACTAATCACCGTAATAATCAAAAAAAGAAAAAGAAAAAACAATATATACAAAAACGCATATTGGATCATGGACTTGGGTCAGCAGGCTTAGGTAAGCCCAAAATCAAAACGACACTTAGGTATATTGTTTTTGTTTTGATGTTTAGTATAGTATACAATATATTAGCACTTTCTTATATAAAATACAAATCATATTTTAAAACTATATCTAAATTCAAATTCAAATCTTCATCTACAAACCTTTAATTTTAAGGTTAATATAGTTCAAAAGTTGTTGAAATGAGGGTTCAAAGGTTGTAGATAATTAATTCCTTTTACATGATTATATTGAATAGTGTTTAATTAATTCTTTTGTTGAAACAAAGAGGTAACTGATTTTATTAATCGGATAGAACAACTTATCATTTCACAAACCGGGTCATTCCATTTCAAATCCCTAAACAAAAAAGGTTATTTTTTTTGCGGATCAAGTAGTAAATAACTAAATACGAGAAAACTTTAAAAAAATAAAAGTAAACATATCAGCTGGGTTGTATGTTCTCTCTAATATTTAATTATCTATCCTTTTTTTTTCGTCATAAAAATCCATCATCATCTCGTATTTATTCAAAAGTTTGAAGCCCAGTAAAGAAAAAGTGTTGGCCCAATTATCGTAACAGTTTGAACTATGGCCCATATGTTTAAATCAGTTTGTTATATGTAGAGGTGCAAAAAAATCGGTTAAAACCGGTTTCCGGTTTTTAGAAAACCGGTTTTAAAATAACCGGTTTTTCTAATAACTGGTTTCAGTTTTTTCGGTTTTTCCGAAATCGGTTTTTATCGGTTATAAATGTTCGGAATCGGTTTTTTTCGGTTATAAATTTTCGTTATCGGTTCGGTTTTTTCGGTTATAAATGTTCGGAATCGGTTTTTATACCGGTTCGGTTTTTTTCGGAATTTAAAACTTCGAACATTTATTTAATAAACTTGTTAATTATCAAACATTTAATTAAACAATACACCAGAAACATACTAAACAAATACAATCATAACTTTTTATTGCAATATGCCAGAAACATAACTAAAAAAATACAACATAACATTTATTTAAACAATTACAATTAACTAACAAAAATATATAAATACTAATACATTTCGAGCTTCGGCAATGGCCATACACCCGAAAACATATTATGTACTCAAGATAATGATCGAAGACTTACGGCATTACCATCACCCTTATACTCAATCCATAAATCTTCCCAAAAAATCTTCTATATCCTACGTGTTCAATATCTAAAGTCTTCAAACTCACCATCAATAATTCGTATTCGGAGGTGATATCCATAAATCAAATTCTTCTCTTGCTATAGTTTCTTCAACGTCTTCTAATATCGGACCTTCCAACGATGTTTCATGTTGTACCCTATTAATCCGTCTAAATAATCTTTCAAACATACACATACTTCCATGGATTCGGGGGTTAGTCTTGACCTTCTTTTCGATATAATTCTACCGCTAATAGAAAATGCCGATTCGAAAGCTACCGTCGATGCTTGGGAACCCGGTAATAAGTCACGAGCCATAGCGGATAAAATTGGAAATTGGATTTCCCTTTCTTTCCACCAACAAAATGTCAAGTTTTGTAAACCTCTTCGTAGCCTTAAAGTTATTAAAAAGTTTGTAGCCATATATTTCCCCAGACACGCTTAGTTGTGGCCGATGTTCGTTGACGCTCATAAAATCAAATAGCTTTGTAGCGTCTTCAAAATAAACCATTATAAAAAGTTTAAATTAATGTCACTTGCCATTCGGGACGAATCCTGCCCAGCATTATGATCAACAATTGTTTTTGGTTGTTTTGACCAATTTTTGTTTGCATAAAATCCCCAAATAATTTTTTAAAGTTATCGTTAAATTTAAAAATTTGAGAGTTTATATAGTTGGGGTCGGGGTTGTTAGCGTCTAACCCAAAGGATAAGTCTAAATTGTTCATTTCATTAATAACCAAGATTCGGGATTAAACCAATGAGCCGTAACGGCTAAATAAGAATTTGCCGTACCATGTGGTGCGGTCCAAGTATCCGTAGTTATAGAAACACCATATTTATAATCACGAAAACCATCAATAATATCTTTTTTAGCCGTTTCCCATAATTTAAAAGCATCACTTCTAAAAGTAGTACGACTTACATGTTGATACCGCGGTTGTAGCCTCCTTTTGATGATCTCCGTAAGCTTGACGCTGTCGAAGTGGTTGAATGTAAGCGCTTGTTGAATGACAAACTTCGTAAAATCAAGTTGAACTGCATCATTATCAAATATAAAAATTTGACCATCCACACCGATAGTACCTTGTGACGTATCATTTTGGCTAACCGCACTACAACCACTCTTATGAGTCCTTAGTGTAGTGTTAGACGTAGGGTTATAAAATTTTAGGGTTTTTTGGACCGGTTTTTAAAAAAACCGGTTTTTATTTGCATCTCTAGTTATATGTATGATGTTTAATCATTTGAGTATCAATTTTAGGCTCGGTTTTTCTTTATTGAACTTTAGGGCTGCAATTAAGTCAAACTTTTAATAAGCAACTCGAACTCGAGCTAAGCTTTAATCATTTGAGCTAAGAGTGTTGATCGGTTCGGTTATCGGGTTGTTGGGTTAAAAAAATTTGTCAACTAGAAAACCAAACCAAACCGAAAACCAAATTTAAATTCGGTTCGGTTTTGGGTTGACCCGAATTACACAATTTATTTAAAAATAAAATAATAATTACATAGATATTTAACAAAAAAAATTATTTCAAACATAAAACCTCTTTTTTTATATTATGATACAATTTTAATGGGTTTTTTTATATATAAATATATAAAAATTATATATATTCGGTTTTCGATTCAGATTGTCAAACCCATCCAACCCGAAAACCAAATTTGTAGTTCGGTTCGATTTGGTTTCGATTTTCAGTTTATTCGATTTTTTTTGTTTTTTTTGCTCACTCCTAATTTGAGCATCAATTTTAGGCTTGGTTTTTCTTTATTTAACTCAAATCAACACTTTTTTGTTTCTTTGATCACCTTATCAAGACATTATTATGAGCTTTCAGTGCTTAGTCATCTCGGAGGGACGGAGATGATACTTTTTCATGACATCACCACATATCGAGGGCACTTGGTCATCTCGTGTGCAGAGTAATTTTTTGTTTGGCTTATGTTATATGTACCCTCCTGAAACACCATTTGTACCCCCTGGTTTTTTTGCGTTTTTTTTTTATTTTATTTTTATAATTTTGTATATGTTATAAAACTGTGACACGGAAAAAACGGAACGAAAAATATAAAGTTTAACAGGTCAAAAGTATGAAACTGTCAAAATTTACGGAACATAAACTGATAAAAAACTGCGTTGTACTGTAAAAAGGGGGTACAAAAGGAATCTTTTGTACCTTTTTGGTGGGCCAGGGGTACCAATAGTAGCACCCCCCCTGGCCCACTGCATAGTGCCAAAAGGTACAAAAGATTCCTTTCGTACCCTCCTTTTTACAGTGCAACACAGTTTTTTATCAGTTTCTGTTCCGTAATTTTTGACAGTTTCATACTTTTGACCTGTTCTTTATATTTTTCGTTCTGTTTTTTCCGTGTCACAATTTTATAACATATACAAAATTATAAAAATACAAAAAAATAAAATACAAAAAAAAGGGCAAAAAACCCGAGGGGTACAAATTGTATTTTAGGGGTACATATATCATAACCCTCGTACAAAACACATCGCTTCAAATAATCACAATTGGGTCTAATTCAACAGTATATGACAAAAAAAGGCTTTTAGAGGGAAAAATGAAGTCATTAAAATGAACTCATAATTAACACAAATTGCGATATGAGTGGTGTGATTGGTCTAAAATTATCCATTTTATTTGTATAGGTTACATTGTTTACTGTAAATTGTGTTTGGTGCGTTTACTATAAAAGGCATGACACCGCTAAATTGATATTTACGCGGAGCTTTTTACTCCATACCCAGAAATTTGTTGTGAATTGAGTATCCTATCCTCCACATTATTCAACTAAAACTGATTCCATCTTTTTTTGTCGCTTCACCTCAATCAAGTAATCCCCATCAGACTTCTTTAGAAACGTTTATGAATCACAAGCACTCATAAATCCGTTACGATATCATCTCTCATCGCTGGTACCTTTGAGCACTTACACAACTTGTACATGTCAATATGTCATGTGTGGTTTTGTTCAGACCTGAATTAATCTAGGGATCTTCAAACGGATGTCCATGGAAAGGCTGTTGGGTTTTATAACCTAATTAACGATTAATTAACACGAGTACGCAACGGAATAAATGATCACGTGTAGAACATAATAA
>BQNB010151425.1:4062-15902 GCA_026074375.1 Tanacetum coccineum
CGGCGCCAAAAACTTGATGTGTTATAGTGTAGGGTTGTTTTTTATATGATTCAAGTTTTAAATTTATATTTTGCCGACTCAACCAAAAACAACACTTTAACGGGCAGTGTACCAGATCGGTAGTAGTTTCATGGTAAGTAGGGTGTCGATCACTGAGAGCGAGGTAAATCTATCAATTTATTTAATATCTTGGTTAATTCTATGTTAAACCTATGTCAGTCTAAATCCTAATTCTAATGGAAAAGGGGGGTTTTTAGCCTGAGAGACTGGCACGGTTTGGCTGGTGACTACAATCAATTTAAGAAACTGTTACCCACGCAAGCTAATTAGCAAAAGATAAAAGAGCGGCCGAACCTTATATTAGAAAACTGTATTAACCATTATTAATCCGATTAGAACGTTGGTTTGTTTATTAAGTGCAGTGATTTCTTCTCTTGAGGTGGCATATCATTCTTAAAGATCGGCGGTTATATTCATCCTAAACCTAAAACACGTTAATTATGTCACAATTAAAAGCAAGTCGCATAAAGCATCCTTATTACTGATTATATATACATAGGGATTAAAAGCAATGGTGATCTTGTTAAACCTTTAAGCTCATTGAGGACTTTACACCTTACTGCTTAAGTGCAATCTATACCTTAATGGCAATTTATACACTAGTAGTCCACTTGTCCAACTATCCAATGGAATCAGAACGTTATTTGTTGAATTATCTAAGTCACCTACTAGTCAACACGATCGATAAACCATTGGCAATATCCAATTAACTAGTTAAGCCCGAAGCATATCCTAGACATAGACTTAGAAGGACAATATTTGTGTAACTATTGATCTAGGTGTATAAATTACTATATGGAGAGCTATCCCGGACTCTAGATCCGCTTCGTCCACATAGCTAGATCCAGTTGAATGATAGGTCGCATACAAAAGCGAGTAAACAAGTATAAATTGATAAACATACATAAGCATACAACGATAAATCAAGAAATCGATATAAACAAATACCAAACATTTAGATCTTCATAATAATGGCTAATACCCAAAGGTATTATCCTTCAAACATCATAATAAATACAAGAGTAATAATTTAGCCAAGGTAAACTAACCGAGTTAACGAATGATACCAAAAACTGAACGATTACTAAAGTATATGGAATTACACGATGTCTCCTATGGAATTGCATACGTTGCTCGACCTCTTCTGCTCTTTTTCTCTTCTGAAAATCAACTTTTGTGGTTTAGGTATCGAGAATATGATTTAGCTCACTTAAAACTCATTTTTGAGTTTTCATTTATAATGCTGTAAGTCGGTTCAATACGGCGTATCCAATAGGTTGGATACGACGTATTGGGGATTTCTTAGAGTAGGGACCACGTTTGATATCTTCCAGAATATTATATTGATTCCATATCTTGAATACGGCGTATTGAGTCCTCTGGATACGGTGTATTGATCTTCATTCATTTTGTGGTCTTTGGTGAGTGCAGGCACGGATACGCCGTATCTTCCTTGATGGATACGGCGTATTGGTCTTCAGAATAGTAATCTTCAAAATATCTTCATTTAAGCTCTAGAATGCGTGCCTTTTGCTAAGTTTCACCAATTACTCCATAATTACTGTAATTCTCAAATATAAACGATTAAGTAACAATTCTTTGTAATAACTATACAAAATGGGTTAATAACATGAGATAAATGATGCTATAAAATAGACGTTATTTGATGTTATCAAATGGGTATTAAATTGGGACCACAACATAAAAAGTAAGGTTGCAAAAATCATGAATCGGTAGTCGGACAGTCGACCCTCTTATAGCTTGTAATCGGTCTAGGCGGGACTTATCGGTAATTAATCGGATTGGAATTTTTGGCAAGTTTTGAGTATTTTCGGAATAATTAAAAAAAATATATATAATAAATATAAACAACTAATATAAGTGATTCAAACAAGTTTATGATGAGTTTTGGGTATATCCGTCAAGATTTGTAGGTTTTCAGCAAGTTTAACCATCATAGATCGTCGTTGTCATATCTGTTAGACCGACTTATACAAATTGACAAAGTTGGAGTCCCTGTAACGCCTATGCGGTGATTAATCGGCTTTGTTGGTCTTTTTTTGCAACAATGATAAAAAGACACACTTTTCATCGTATGCAAGTAACTTGTTTAAACTAACGGACTCACACTAACATTCTAACATCGTTAGAAGCAAAGGACCAAAACAATCCCAAATCTTCTCCATTGCGAGGCCGTTTGCACTTATGAAAAAACCCCGGACAATATTTGCAACCTTGAGAAACCTCAGGGAGCATTTATGTAATTTACTTATTTTTAATAATTTTTCTCTTTCGCGTAAAAAAGGAGTCAAAACGCTGGCAGCCATGCCAGTCAAACAAAACACACCACTCGTTGTCTTTTTACGCGTACCTTCCACCTTACTCTGAACACTTCCACATTTCCTCATTGAAATCTACCACTATATTTACCCTAATAACCTATCGCCAAAAACCTTCATCAAATCATATTTCAAAACATACCCATTATTCATAACCACCTAAACATTTCATATTATCATATTTTGTAGTAAAAGATGATGAACTCACGTTCATTTGTTGTAGCTTTTATTGGCTTCATGTTCATGGCGATGTTCGACGTGAACCATGCACAAGAATTATTGTCTCTTCTCCTCGGTCAGAGTGTTTGGTTCGTCTAGCGATGGTGCTGCTATTGATCAAGGGATTGCTTATCTTCTTTTGCTTGTTGCACTTGCCATCACTTATCTTATTCATTAGTTTTATTTGAGATGGATGCATGATTATTGTTTGTTTATATCTAGACAGATTTATTGTTTTGTATTGGATTTATTTGTGTTCCATATATATATAGAGAGATAGAATATATTCTTTTACATTTAATTCTGTTTTTGGATTTGTAGATCGTGTTCTGCAACACCCTGTTTTCAAATATTAATTATACTGATTTCATGGAAGTGAAGACGTTCGATGTATGGGTTTCTTTGGATAGTAGGATTCTTATCAAGCATAAATATGTTGGTAGAAGGGGTGTGTTTTGGGCTTATGTGGTGGCTAATTTGGGTCGATCGCTAATAAGTGTGTCTTTGGTGTGGTTCTCCATCTAAGGCGGTAATATTTTGATGATGTTGTGTCTTGTATTTTTTTTTATTGGAGGTCGGTTTAGATGTAATGTGTCGTATCTAGTTGGGGTTGATTGGCTTAAAAAATCATAATCTTATTACTTTGTAATTTTTATATAGCTTTATATTGCTTGTTTTTTATAAAAGTGCTGTTATAAAAAAAACTAATAAACAATGGTTGTTAGCATTCTGTTGCATGTTACTTGTGTTCATGTGCCGGGTGGGTATGATGCATCCCAAGTTATTTAGAAGAGATTTTTTTTGATTAAATTGAAATAGTGGTCTAGTGATTTAGCCAAATTAAAGGTCTAGTACGTATCTTTTTGAAAGTGAACTTGTCGTCGTTGTGGAAACTTACAAGTGCACTCTTGGTTTATGGCCAAAACTAATCGACTAATTTACACTCACGGGACCAAAATGAAAGAGAAGACAATAAGAGTAGTTTAGTATTTTAACTTAAGCCAGAAACCATATGCGCACTTGTAAGTTCTTTACTTGAATGATAAGTGTACTTTCGAAAAGATAAAGACTGAACCTGCAATTTGAATAAACACATGGACGAATTTTGTAATTTACTCGATATTTCTTTTGGAACAAATTTTGTATCGGAAAAACAATTTGAGCTACTTATTAAAAGCAAGATTGTGCCGATTGTAAGGGTTACTAGCCTTGGTGGTTGATGATGTTTATGGTTTGTGGCTAAGTTCTGGTGGTAGGTAGACCACGGTTGTCTAGGGAAGCGACTACTATGCACACTATAACTCTATAAGGGTTCGTTTGGTAGGACGTAATAAAATGTTAAATGAATGGAATAATCGTTCTCATTAATGGATATTTGTTGTAATGTAATAATTCATTACCCTTATTAATAATGTTTGGTTGATTGATAGGACGAAATGTAATCGATAAAAAAAGACTAAAATGCTCATAGTTAATAAGAAGTATATTTAATTTAGTTAGTTAATGTTGGACTTTTATAGTAAATTTTTGATTACAGTACGGGACGTATGAAAAAAAGCAGGGGGACTATAATGGAATGATTAGGGTAGTTTTTGATGTAATGAGACATTCATTTGTAATGAATAATTAACATTGTATTATTGTAACCCAAAAAGTTTTTTTTATTCCAATCGTAATACCGTTTTCTATTTTTAATTTTTTATTACATCATACAAAACATACGTAAATGACAAGACTAGTTGAAGAAGGACATATATCTAAGGCCAATGTGCAACAAATTAGTCTTGTAACATGCAATATTCATTAGTTGGCTGTTCAATATACTAGATGGAAAAGGATTCTCGCTTTGGTCATTTGAACATGAGAGGTAATGGTCTGCTTGATGTTGATTGTACATTTGATTATTTTTAATCAATGTACTTTCACATCATATTTGCTGACACATTTACCTCTCATTTTCAATGAACATTGAGAGGATCTCTTATCTCTTTTTATAGTTTGAGCCATTAATTTTGGTTAAGCAGTCTAAGTCATCAAAAGAGACAATTTTTTTTAACTGAGTATAAAGAAAAAAAGAACTAAAAGTTACGATTTCATTGAAACTATAAAAAAACATTTTTTTTGGCATATTAGTGGACTAATTAAAAAAGACAGAATGAAACAAAATTTTAAAACTCTCAGTTTTCATTTTAAAAGAAACTCTTATTTTTTAATGACAATAGACAACAATATTCATAGGTTCTTTTCGTAATACTCGAAATACCCCCTTTATAGTCGCCCGTGCATGTTCCCATTTTTGATTTAATGAGCTTAAAAGCATTAAGACTTTTTAAGTTTATTGAATTTATAACCGAGTCGTAGGACATTTAGTTAATATTAATTTGTTTTGTTGTAAATCCAGCATAAATTTTAAGATTATTTTGTAAGCCTACTCACATGGACAGTTTAACATAACAAACACTTGTGTACTTAATATATGTCAAAAATGGGCCCATTTGGCATGATAATGTTAACGTTTAGTATTGTTTGGTTTTTTGTACAACACAACCACACACGATCTCCTGAGCGGACCCAAAGTATTTAAAATTGTTTTTTATTTAAGGTTATGTTGTATGTATGTTTATTATTTCTTAGGAAGTTTTGTGTCGAAGTGTAAAAAATCACAAACCATTGTTTTTTAGTTTTTGTTGGTTCTATTGACCGATGACGTAATGGCAAAATACTTCTGTTTATAATTAAATATGTGCGGGATCACATGTTTATTCTAGTTACATTTGTATTATAATGTTGGATACGTTAACTTCTTACATGGAGAATACTTAGAATGGTTTTTATGTGTTTGAGACGTGTGAATGAACAATAAATAAATTTCGTAAGCTAAATGTCGAGGAAAACAGATTTTAGAAAATGAAAAGAGTTGTAGGTTCTCTCATACAGCAAGAGTATACTCTTTAGCCTTTTGAACTCGTTTTTTACGCGAGTGGGACATAAGGAGAATGGCTAAATAATATTTTGTTTTATGTTTATAAACCGTAAAACCCATTGTTTCCTTTTAAGTTTTTTTTTTTTTGGATAGAAAATAGATATGATTTTGGTTTCGACCCATAGTGGACATAAAATTGATACATAGGTAAGCACACCATGTATTGTATTTTTGTGATAAAAAATTTCAATTGTTTTTTTTTGATGATAGAATATGCTATTCGGGGTACTTTAAGCACGACTAATACCGTTTATTATGGTTATTTGTAAACGGCTGCTAGTATCTTTTTGTACACGACAAAAATCCATACATTCATATAAAACTCCATAGCAATAGCCCAGTTTTAAACAGCCTTTAGAAGTAAACTACAATAAAATCATACTGAAAAACATACCAAGGTAGTGTTTTAGGACTGTAGAACTGCGTCTATAAGAAGTGCACGGGGTGGTCTAAGTTTCTGTGACTTATAGGGCATCAGCACATTTTAAGGGTTGCTCTCTGCTCCCGGCTTACGGTTCCCTTTGGATTGCATGGTTGGTCTACGGTGCCTGGATGGAATAAGGGAGGGAGATGTCACAGGTTCTAACAACTCGATGCCCAAAAATAATATTTAGAGAAAATCCCTAAGATAAAAGTTTACTAGAACTCTTTATTCAATGGTGAGTTTGTCGACTCGGTTTTTGTCCAGGTTACGATTTTCGTACTTTTCTTGTTTTCAGTTCGCTTGTTGAGTTTTGTTTTCACGTTAGACGTACGAATATTGATTGTATGAGGGAAGGACGTTTGTTACGATTGATCAAAAGAACAGAGAATGTGGATTGCGAATATTGAGGAAGGAGCTAAAGTAGATGTTGATTTGGCTGTTAAGGCTGATGTGAGGCCTGCAGTTTCATGGCCTTGGCCTCGTTTGGTCGGTTATGTACAGTATTGCAACACACTGTTGTAGTTTAGATAAATTTGGATGTTAGAAGTTAGTTGACAATTTTGTAAGAAAACCCATATCATACATTTTAGTTAAATGGACCATATGTTCTATTTGTTATCGATGATAGTAATCGCGCGAGGGAGTCTGGTTTTATTTAATCATGCGTTATTTATAGATACAAGTCATTTTTACTTAGAACTTTATGGACCCGAAAATTGTACAACCGGGCTTGGACCAATTATTTGATATATATGTAATTGTATTATGCTTTGGTAAAATTTTTTTTTGTAAAACTAGAAGGTGGAGAATAATAAGATTGATAATATATAAGCTAGTAAATACAAAGCTTTTTGGTGATCCTAACACGTGCACTTGCAAATCGACAGAGTGAGGGGAAGAATTATGATGATATTCTCTACGAAGTATCCAGAAGGAATATCATCATGAAGAATTAGCAGCCGTTGGACGCTCTTGATGCTGGCAAGGTATTTGAGCGGGGTTGGCTGCTGTAGATTCCGGTGCATTCAGCGTGTCTTTGGCGTCTACGATTTTTCAGAAATTTGATTGTTTATATATGATCTTTTACTTTTTTGAATACTTTAAACGTATAACCATTAGTTTGCTTTAACTGCGATTTTATGCGGAGCGGTGCGGCTGAGTTTTAGAGAAATCAATGGGAAAGCATTAAGAATGGAAATCAGTTGACAAGGGGCACACGTTACTACGAACATATAGGTGTGTTTGGGCTATTTTTTATCCATGGTACTACCATATCGGAACATGGCGTGAAGATGCCAGGCACGGCACAGTTGGCTGCCTGGGGCAGGATTTGAAGTTGAATAGCAGTAGATGCGAAAAAGATGTCCGGGCATGTAGGGTGCTGCCATCTTGAACTATTGCGTTCGACTCGTGTGCTGCACCAAATGTGGGTCAGCCCGCTAGAGCAATCTCCGACTTTCCGCCCTTTTTTTGAGGCACCCATTTAGATTATATGGTACATGCGGATTTAAAATATTTTTCTATTTGTTTGTACGCAGTCCCCTAATTATCGAATTATAAAGCGATTCATAATGGTTATTAATCACCGGTCCGGTATTCGTTGTGGGAGTGATTAATGTGCTGTAACGGGTTTGGAGAGACAGCGCGGAGTCGCGATTAGTTCTACATTTTGGATTATAGATTGTATGTGAGTTCACGGGCTTCTCAACCTGAAATCGGAAGAGTAAGTGTAATGCAACATAGCGGCCGTCCACAAGTTTAAGTTGGTTCGTGTTTTCTCTCTGCAGCTTGGAGGCAAAGCCCCTTCTGATTAGTCTTTGATGATGTGGATGTTATTTCAAACCGGTTAAGTTGCTCCGTTTTTCATTTCTCTCGCTTCACTCACAATACTAGGGGCGGTTTCGTACAATTGGCTATATAAATCTTTGTAGTGGTGGTTAAAATGGGCAGGTTTGGTAAGAGTGATGCAAAATTTTG
Organism: Tanacetum coccineum; assembly: GCA_026074375.1. Taxonomy (NCBI): domain Eukaryota; kingdom Viridiplantae; phylum Streptophyta; class Magnoliopsida; order Asterales; family Asteraceae; genus Tanacetum; species Tanacetum coccineum. The sequence goes on from BQNB010151425.1 coordinate 12,065, forward strand.
GGTTTAATCTTCTAAATTTTTTATGCGTTGGAAGAACACATTAGTTCTTCTAACTGAATATTTATATTTTCTGGGATGGAAATATTGCGTGGTGTCAGATCGAGGAATACTCGGTCTCCCAGTGAAGGAATATATACGAAGTAATTTCTGTGACTATGTTTGAGTTGTACGCGAGATAGGGTTGATCCGTTGGTGACCCCTTTTTGTGTCACCTTTCCCAGTCGCTGCTATGGACCATCCTATAAATCACAAATTTCGGTACCAGATACCGATGAAATTACCTTTTTGGTAGGTTGGACTGATAATAATCATGTATAAATTTTTTATATAATTATATAATTAATAGTACTTTTAATTTTTTATTTTTTTTATTTCGTGTTGATCTTATGTTTTTTTGATCTTTTATTTTATTATTGTTCTATATAACTTGACTGAATAGAAAAGACAGTATGATGTACAAAAATAAAATTAAAAAAAAAAAAAAAAATAAAAAATAAAAAAAAAAAAAAAAAAAATAATAAATAAAAATATAAAAACAAAAAAAAAAAAAAAAAAAAAAAAAAAAAAAAAAAAAAAAAAATAAATACACTTAACTAAAAAAATAAAAAGTAAAAAAAAAGAAAATATAGAAAATAACAAAAAAAAGTAAATAAAAAATATTAAAACCTACATAACTTTGACACTTAAAATTCCAACTTCTTATTCTCCTCTATTTTCTCAAAAAAAATGCGGTTACTACTACAATTCTAATGACCTGTCATTTATAGGTTGATAAGCAACAATATGAAAAAGTTCTTTCATATATCGAACATGGAAAAAGACAAGGTGCGACATTGCTAACCGGAGGAAAGCCTTGTGGTGAAAAGGGATACTATATCGAGCCAACAATCTTCTCAGATGTTACGGTAATATATACTTCGTTTATGTCACAATACATAGATGTTGCATAAGTTTTACTCTATTATGTACTCACGACCCTGTCTATGTGTTTGTATGTTTGCAGGATGATATGCTTATTGCGACAGATGAAATTTTCGGCCCAGTTGTATCTGTCATTAAGTTCAAGTAAGCTCGCATACATAAGCAGTAAACAATCACAACTGGTTTCATATACTAAAAGACCGCTACTGATTTTGTTCGTTATTTGCTAAATTTTCAGGACAATTGAGGAGGCAATTGCGAAAGCTAATTCAACAACCTATGGTTTGGCAGCAGGGATAGCGACCAAGGATTTGAACATAGCCAACACTGTCTCAAGATCACTTCGCGCTGGTATTGTTTGGATAAACTGTTATTTGGCGTTTGATGCGGCCTGCCCTTATGGAGGCTACAAAATGAGCGGGTTTGGAAGAGAGTTCGGCATGGAAGGCTTATACAAGTATCTCCAAGTTAAATCAGTTGTCACTCCTCTTCATAATTCTCCTTGGCTTTGAATTTATCAAGCCAAAATTATAACCAAGCTCAAAATGTCACTCTTGAGACGTACTAATAATATATTTTCGAAAAACTGATACTGAATAATGAAATGTCTGATGAGATGCATTGTAGCCAAATCCATATGCCCATTAAGATACCATGTAAAATCAACTGCCATTAAGTAAACACAGCGTGTTCCGGTTAAGCCGTATGCACCTTAGTCAAGTGCTCGGCGAAGAAGTGTAAAACTCATTTGTCTATCCGTTTGTGTGAGTTCGACTTCTGAAAATATGTACATATATATAAGGCTGAGCACGGTCCGAAAACCGGACCGGACCGGACCGACTAAGGACCGAAGACCGACTTGGTCCAAAAGTCCGGACCGAGGACCGGACCGAAATTTTCGGTCGAGACCCGTGTCGGTCCGGTCCGGTTTGTCGGTCGGTCCGGTCCAACAAGGCAATATAGTCGGTTTTGCGTAAGACCGAACCAGACCGAGAACCGAAAATGAGAAAACGAGTGAACCGAGGACGGGACCGAAATACGTTCGGTCCGGTCCGTTCGGTCTGATTCCTCGGTTCAATCCAGTCCGTTCGGTCTAGTTCCTCATTTCAGTCCGATTCCTCGATTCAGTCCGGTTTGCGATCTATAATTCTAAATACTTTCTCCGTCCCAAATTGTAAGCCCAATTTCATATTGCACACATTTTAGAAAAAAAAAAGAGAGTATTATTACGTTGCGGAGATGATATCAATTATCAACATTGATTAAAAATTCTTTAAAGATTAGATGAACAAATTAAAACTATTTATTTTTTTATCAAAAAAAAAAAACACATTTTCAACTCTTTTTTAAAAATAAAATATGTTGCAAACGGTCAATTGTCAAGCGACAAAAGATACACCATCACGACGAATTTTTTTTATCTTTGAGTTGATGGGCACTTCGATATACTTTCGACAAGCTTTTTTTCAAGTTTTTTCGGGCTGAACTTTATGCCCTGAAAATTATATCTGATTTGTTTTTTTTAAAATCATGTATGATTTTACAAATCACATGTGATTTTCATAAATCACATTTGATTTTTAAAATAACAATTCAAATATGATTTTACAAATCACATGTAATTTTTCAGGGCGAAAATTTTAACACTAAAGAAAACTCGAAAAAAAGTTCGTCGAAAGAATATAAATGCGTACCTGAAGAGAAACATGATTTAATTATCGTATTTATGTTATAATTCCTCTTGGGTAACGATTAAAAATGTGTGAGATATTATATTACTTTTTTTTATACAAAAATCAGTTTTCTCAATTTGATAAAATGAAGAGTGAATTACATTCTCGGTCTTTATCTTTGCAAAGAATAACACTGATAGTCCTTTACCTGAGGGACGCTAGATGCAATTTTCACCAAACCACAAGGACTATCGGTGTTATGGTGAATGATTATCGATACTATTCTTTGCAAAGATAAAGACAAAGATTGCAACTAAACTATCAGGAACGGTAAATGCAATTTTCGTCAAACCACAAGGACTATCGGTGTTATTGTGAATGACTATCGGTGTTATCATTTACAAAGATAAGGACAAAAAATACAACTTTAAACTATCATGGACGGTAAATGTAATTTTCGCCACACCAAAAGAACATTTATGTAATTTATATATATACTAAAGACAACAAAATGTTGTCCCAATTTTATAATCCCCAAAATAATTTTTTAATATTAGCTCATACTAATATGCATCTTAAAATATTTTTTTAATACTAGCTCATAGTTAGTCCATATGCAGTCTTGAGCTTATGCTCGCGTGTCAGTCGGGCTTGGGCTATTTTTTTAATGGGCTTTAACATATTTTTATTTGGTCCGTCAAAGATTGACTAAGACCGTCTTAGCTATTTTTCACGTATATACATAACAAGTATCAAATAACATAGCAAGTCGTTATTCAGTGGGTCATAGCAAGTATCAAATAACATAGTACGCCTGAAACGCGGATATCAAACCTTGTTTACTCTAAAATGAATGATCAGTGTTTATTTAATAAATTTTTAAAAAACTTGTGATCTTGAATTAACTTGAGAGCAAATTATACATATAATCATTAGAGATGTTCATCTTAAAGCACTGTTCATGGTCCAATCCAAGTGTGTTAGTCCAGCCCAACATTGCCCCACTTCATTTACCCAGAAAAATCCATACAACTCTATTTCCCATCCTCCATACAATCGAACCTTAACTGATCTCAATACTCAAACCGAAATAAATCAAAATCATGAGCTCAGTTCTTACTTCGTGTTTAAAATCACAAAGTCGTGATCTTTAAAAGATAAAAAACACGAAAATAAATTACATCATCAATCTGTGAGAAGGACAAAACTTCTCTTCTATGTCCGAAAATAAAGAAAACACAATA
>BQNB010151426.1:5420-15902 GCA_026074375.1 Tanacetum coccineum
GGCTAAACAACCCCGAAAAAGTGTATAAAATGACACCTTATCATGATGCATTATGCACTTTTTGCGGTATGGTAAGGCTCTAGCATACCCTATCCTTTCAATATTATTCCCGACTGTATAGGCTCTTGCTACATTGTGACCATTTACATTCTGCCTCTTAAAAGGTTGTTGTTGTTGTTGGCCATTATTGTCTCTTGAGTTATTGTCGAACCTTCTCTTGTTCTCAGAATTTTTGATAGCGTAACCCTTCAACTTCTAGTCCATTACGTTGTTAGCAATACAGATTGCATCCTAGAGTCTAGTAGGTTCAGCAGTAATTACATTCCCTTGAATGTTATTCAGAAGACCTCTAATGTACTTCTCAACCTGATCCTCTTCTTTTGGGACCATCTTAGTGTACAACAGAGTCAACTCTTAGAACATCTGGTTGTAAGCAGTCATGTCATTTCCTTTCACAGTCAAATTCCATAATTCTGTCTCTATTTTCTGGATCTCGTTCCTAGGGCAAATAAACCTGAGTCATTAACTTCATGAGTGCCTTCCACATCATGGCATAAGCAGCATCAACTCCAACTGTACTTTTATGTAAATTCCACCAAGTTAATGCATCGTCTAACAAGGTTCATGATACATACTTAACTTGATACCTTGGCGGGCAATTAATGATATGAAACATTGTTTCCATTTTCTTAAACCAACAGTTTAAACCAACAACTCCTTCGGTTCCTTTGATGTTTAGTGGCTGATACTTCACAAGGTCTTGGTAGGTAAACTCTCATGCAACAAGTATAACACCTTTGTTGTTCACATTGGGGTTTCCATTCCCATTCCCGTTACCGTTTCCATTACTAACATTGGCCTCGACATTCTTGTCTTGTTTCTCATTCTCCATTTCTGTTTCAGTTTTGGGGTTCTTAGCAGCATCATACGCTTTTAGAGCTTCTTCCACGCGCTTGGCAAGCAGCTCGTTGATCGCTTCTTGGGTCATTTCAGAACGTGTAGCAGTCGACATAGTTCTACATCTACAAAAATCATAATCACGGTGAGATCTTTAGGTACGATTAAATTACCTTAAACGTTGGATGAAACAATGCAATCTTTTAATATGAAAACTTCAAGATTAACATAAATGCATGGCAAGGCCACAATCAAGTAAATATTAGCAATTTACGTAACGATAGGGAAAACGGAATTAGATAAATAACATCATAACATAGATAATAGGAAGATAGATTTCATAATATCAAATATAGTCGATTACATTACAATTTTCTAAGGTAGGACTCTACAAATCGCTAACGATACTACTACTCCAAAACTACTAATTAATACTTTAACAATGGTGGGAAAAAATCTAGGAGGGGTATCCCAAATCCCTCCTAGCATTAGCCTCAAGTCTACCAAGTCTCACACAATCAAAAAATAAAAAATGGTGGATCAAAAACGTAGAATTCCTCAAGTCTCTCTAAACACGCGACATACTACGCTAAAGTCGGTTAACTCTCTGCCCCTAACATCTAACATGCCTCCGAGTCTCATGTATCCCGCTCTAACATACTAATCCTCTCTGTCATGGTAGTGACCTCCAAGTCAACCCCAGCAATCCTATGTCCCTGAAATCTCTGAACACTCTCTATAATGTGAATCCAGTGAGTTGGGATCTCCATAGTATGATCATGAAATCTCTATACTAAATCTCCCAATGTCTAATAGCTAACCTCTACAGCTCCATCAGCTAAGTCATGATCAGGAACATCCTCCCTAACAGGCTCACGTACGTCATCATCACCCGGCCCTCGGGTTAACCTTAACCTCAAGTGCGCTTCTCACACTAGACTCGACCTCCTCCTTGGCTGCAGTCTCAACCACATCTCTAACATCCGTCCCTCTAGCTCTAATAGCACCAACAAACATAATACACTCATCAATATTAACCTGGATATCGGAATCAACATCAGGCTCGGTGTAAGGGTCATAACTATCCTCAACATCAACTCCTAAACCAACCTCTCTAGGTACATATGGTACATAGCCCTCCTCTAAACTAACCTCCAAATCAGTCACTGAATTAGAATCTCTAATCCTCTTTGGTAGTGGAAATAAGTCAACGCGTACAGGAGATAGGGCTCTACGTACGGGTGAATCTACAAGTACTGATGAAGTAGGGGACCTACATCTCTTGCGAGATGGCCCCGCAGAAGTAGCAGTCGGTGAATCACAAGGGGAATCTAATATGGCATAACATGATGAAGAGTGTCTCGAAGAAGAATCAGATGAAGCGTCTAAATGAGAATCTGATGAAGTGTCTAATGAAGAATCTGACGAAGAATCTCGTGATGTGTCATCTGAGGTGAAACAATCTGATGAAGAGTAATCCGTTGAATATCTCAAAGCAATTCGGTGAGTATGTAATGATCCAACACTCTTCCTGTCCGTTAACATCTTAAGTACCCCATTGGGCTGGGTACGATAAGGTCGACCAACAGGAATTGGCTATCCCGGTAAGACAAGAATAACCAGTTGGTAGGGTAATCCGTATGGTGCAGGTAAAATCTGACGAATAGGTGGTGATGATGGTGATGAACGTGCTGCTACTCGGCTTCTCCGCTGAGCAACAGTGACCTCATACGGGTTCAACGATGGTGGTGTATCAGGAGTGTCACAGTCAGATGAATCAGTGCAAATGAATGGGGAAATGTACTGTATAGTGGGAGCAACGGGTGGTATAGTGGGTACAATGGGTGAAATAGTCGGTGTATCAGTGGGTATTAGTAAAGTATCATCATGAATGATGGGTGAATCAATAGTAGGTGCAGTGGATAGAATGGTAGCAAGGATCATGCCTAATCAGATGACTCGAGCAGTGGACGTCCCCATGCTCTCCTCTAATGAGTCTAATAAAATCAAGATGACAGAAAAAGCCATGACTTGCACAAGCAACAGTTCAAATAAATCACTTTATATCAACCATGCATATGCAGGGGAAAACTAAATAGGCATAATACAAAGTAAAATACATTATGCAAATCATATAAAGCGATATGAAATTAGCGATTACATAAAATAATAACATTATAATTATTATTTACGTAAGCCAAGATGGGATCACGTAAGGGGATAATTAATTTACGCAGGGATCACATACTGCTTATAGACCAGACCTAGTTAAACTACCTGGTTTTCTATAACCTTGGCTCTTGATACCAATCTGTACACCTCCAAATAGGGTCCTGTCAAAAAAGTGTCTGGGGCGTGATGTCATACATATCTCAAGTATGAAGCATAAAAAATAACCTCTAAAGGGGTACGTTTTAGAAAAAGGTCATAACTCGTTGCATAAATTTAAGAGTAGTTAAGTTTTACAACCATTTCAAAGTGATTTAAACATAGCGGAAGCAATATTAAGGTTTGACATAAGACAACGAGTACGAAATAAAATAGTCTTAAAATTGGTCGAAGCCACATTACACATAGTCTTGTAATACCACACCTTGATAATCCAAGCTAAGCACCTAAGAAAAACATGCTTAAAATGTCAACATAATGTTGGTTAATCCATAGGTTTAATTCAAATGTAGATATAGTGGACCACAAGATTTCAAAACGCATGTGACAGTTATAACAGATACAACTTCACACAAAAAGGTATTTACGTTGCGCTAAGCTTATGACACTAAAGCTAATGGTGATAGGTTGCATGTGTATTGCCCTATAAAGTTGCCCTGGCAGGTGTCTGACTAAGACCACCTAAACTAGTTTCGACATGAAATACATCTGTTGGCCTGTACATCAGACGTACCCGACTAGTAAGAATTACCAAACCTGGATAGAGATTATTAGTCCCAATAGATTTATTTACTCACTCACGCTTAATTAACCAGCCAGTCAGTCAAAGGTAATTAATGGTTCATAATATTACGGGCAAATAGTGGTCTAAGCTACTTAGGCAACACGTAAACAAAGGAAAATATAACGTAATGTACTTGTGTCCGGTTTAAGAAAAACAAGCGATGTTTCTCACCCTAAATTTGTAAAACATTTATACAAAATGAGTAAAAAGTGGGGCTATGAACTCACCTTGATCAGTGAAGTGAAGTAGTGAGAAACTTGAAGAATAATCACACGGTAATGAACGACGATACACAAACACGACCTAAGTATTATAGGGTTCGGTTTAGAATCGGAATAATAGAGAAATACGAATAATGCATAAGTGTTTACTAAAATACTTTCATTAAATGTTTTCTAAAATGAAACATTAGTGATCGTATCATGGTTGAAACGTTTGTCAAAATAAAGTACTTCGTAATAGTAAGTATATATTATTACATAATAATAATCAAGTAAGTATTATATTTCGACATCTTACTCATTCCGTTATAAGTAGTCAATATCAATGTTTTAAAACCCAGGTTGACCAGGCCGGTTCAACCGGTTGAACCGTGAACAACTGGAAGACCGGGCTGGTTGAGACAGATTTTTACTTATTTGAGAACCGGATTTAACCGCCGGTTTTTCGTTGACCCGGGTCGACCCGGTTTTATAAACCCGGTCGGGTCATTACTTTTTTATCAAAAAAATATAAAAAATTATTTTTTTTTCTCATTGATTTCTCTAATTTTAATTGACAAGTTGAAGTGGCAAGGAATATTGTTAGTTAAAATCTTGTAAATGACTAAATAAAGTTGTAAACTATTTTAGAAACACCAACTAAGTTTTAATATAGATTGTTATAACTTAGATTCATAAGTTGATTGTTGTTGCAAATACTTGCTATATTATAATAGATATAGAACTTAAAAATAAAGCTTATCGGTAAAGTATTAATATTTTTCATCGGTTTCAATCGAATGTAAGAAATAAATTGAATAAAGTATGAGATCATGAAACATTACTTATTAAGTATAGAAAAAAGTATACATAATGTATAGAACCGGTTCGACTCGATGGTTGAACCGGTAACCCGATGAACCTGTGATTAAACCAGGCCGATTAAAAAACTAAGTTTTAAAACATTGGTCAATATATCTTTAATATAAATGTTTTTCAAAATATTTTTCTAAGTATAAAGATTTTATAAAAATTTCGGCATGACCCGTTCGTGTTTACACGTTTTCCAAAGACGTAGACTTTAATAAAAACACTTTCAATATCCATTTCAAAATTCGCCTAACCTCTACGTCTTTTCAAAATCAATCCTTTCTCCTTTATGTTAGGATCACGAAAAGTATCGGTCACTTCCATTCTACTAGGCTTAGATAAGTAAGTTGTACAAGAAATTTTGAGTAAAAACATCAAAAAGTGAGTCTTTTAGTGTTTTGGAAAAGTTAAAGTTCATTTTTATAAGAGGCGAATTAGTCCTTATATTGAAGGCGAATTAGTTAATTTCTATTGAAGGCGAATTAGTTCATTTCTATTGAAGGCGAATGAGTTCATTTCTATTGAAGGCGAATTAGGTCATTTCTATTGAAGGAGAATTAGTTCATTTCTATTGAAGGCGAATTAGTTCATTTCTATTGAAGGTGAATTAGTTTATTTCTATTAAAGGCGAATTAGTTCATTTCTATTGAAGGAGAATTAATTCACTTCTCTCCAAGGTGAATTAAGCTCTTTCTTTGGAATGCGAATTAATTTTTTTTGTGGAAGGTGAATTAATCTCTTATATTGGAGGCGAATTAACCTCCACTTCTGAAGATGAATTAGTAAATTTATTTGGAATGCAAATTAAGGATTTCTTTGGAAGGCGAATTAATTTCATTCTCAAGGTGAATTAATCTTGTTTCTAAGGCGAATTAATCACTTCCTAAGAGGCGAATTATTTATATTTGCTTTCGTATTATACGGTTTATTTCTTTGATTTGTAAAATCCCGTGAAACGTTATTTTCCGGTTTAATCAAGAATAGTAAAATCTCGTGTATTCTTAAGACTTAAAACACTTAAAACCAACTAACTTTAACATAATTACTTCGTATCACTGTCCGATCAACAAGTAATCTAATAACATCAACATAACAATGACTACTCTTGCTGATTTTATGATACTCTCTAGTGCGGACAACCGTCCACCAATGTTGGACAAACACCTGTATGATTCTTGGAAAGAAGAATGGAACTATACGTGCCTAAAACAAGCGCAAGTAATATGAATACTGAATCTGTTAACACGGTCCACTTATTTGGCCTACGATTGAAGAAAATGGGATGACCAAGACAAAGAAATATAGTTGAATTATATGCTACTGAGAAAAATTTAAGCTGATTGGTGAGATGAGGAACTAATATCATTACTTCAAGGTCTACCACAGATATCTATTCATTGTTCATAATCACAGATGTGGAAAACTAGAAGGGGGTTGAATAGTTTACCGCTTTTAATTAATGTTATGTTTGTATTAATAAAAACTTATATCGACTTTATGTGAAATCACAATATGCTCAATATAGACAATTTAACTAATCAAGTAAGTAATGATAAGAAGTAATAAAAAATGCCACATAAAAGATAAGAGATGGAAAGATCAAACCACAACACGAGGAATTTATAGTTGTTCGGTAACGAAGCACCTCTTCGCCCAACTCCCACTCCCCCGAGCACCAAACTCGAGAAGTTTTCTTATCACTACGTTAACAAGCTCCCTAGCGAAGAAAACCGTACACAACTTATCTTACACCCATAACTGACACTAAGCTAAATGTCGAGTTCTAATCCTAGCTAAACTATCTATCACAACAAACACACCAACTTCACGACAAGTCACAACTTGGCTTTACTACACAACATCTCCTTCTCACAACTTCACTTGCTCTCACACTTCACTTCACCAGACACTAATTATGATCACACCCAAATCTATCATAACTTACTAAGATCACCCAATCTAACTATACTTACTATGATCACTACAATCTACTTGGTATATCACAAGTAGATACACACCTCACAATCTAACACAAATAGATTTACATGATATGAAAAATTGCAAACAAAGTTGCAAGGACATACACTAAGCTATAATACTTCTTCACTTGATAATAGGGAAGTATTCTCTCTTGCACTTGAGGATCAAATATTGGTCACTTTGCGAACCAAGGCTTTATGATTTAATGATCAAAGGAAAGAAAGGAAAGTAAATCTAATGTAGAACATAAAGAAAGTGTGTGCAAAAATGTGATAAAAATTTAGTGGGAAATAGTCCAGTATTTATAGGCAAGCTATGACAAAAAACAAATGTGGTCGGTCCCCTATTAGGTTACCGGTCCCATTAAAAATTAAGGGGGCCGCCCATAGCCTGATGCTCCATTTTTTGTCTTTTCTAGGGAGGTGTTTTCTGGAACATTTATAGCTTGTTTTGGGTAGAAAATTTAATTAAATATTTATTTGAATTAAACCTTTCTTTAAATCTAAAAAATGTTTATAAAAGATATAAAAATGTTTGGTGTCATTTTATAAAAAGTGTGAGGTTAAATAAAAAATCCTTTGATCAATAAACTCCATTTAGCATTTGTTTATTCATACATTAAATGATTAAATTTTTTGAAATAAAAATTTACTACTAATTACTTGTTTATAATTAATTTTTTATTTAATTTGTTTTACATTTTGTGATTATCAAAACGTAGAGAATCAAGAAATATTTACAATGTTTTTGGCATTATTTTCTATCAACAATCTCCCCCATTTTGGAATGATTACAAATCTAAACCTCATTAAATGTAAAATTTATTTTTAAACAGTTTTTAGTGAGTTTTAATTCCATTTCTCCTCTTTTTGTAAGGAATTTAAAAGCTTCACCAATTAGCATTAGTAAAAAATGACGAAATAAATGCTCCCCCTTGATGCGTACCCCCCTTACGTACAGGGCACCAATGAATCGAGCTATGGTATCTTTGCTAAACAAAGACAAGTTAGAAGAACAAGATAACTATTTTTAACATGTACAAAAAAATATTTAAACATGTTGATAATACTTAACAAAGTGTCAAGTTATTTGTGTAACTAATAATCATAATATATATATAACCAGCTTAACTTTTATGATATGAAAAATTCAATCCTACCAAAGAGCAAACAAGTGCTTAATTAAAACATAAGACTAAAGTCCATTCATTAAACATAATAAATTGTGTATAACACACAATCATGATACACCAAGTAGAAATAATATGCTTGATGCATTTAGACATATAATGCATAAAATTTAACTATAAAGATCCTAATATTCCTAGATTTCCATAGAAACAATTAGACTTGCGTGCAAAAGAGTGGGTGATATTATTTGAAAGCGATTAAAAAGTAAGCATGTAATATGCTTAGTTGGTTGTTTGGTGAGAGTTTGGAGCAGAGGTGGTTGTTCGACGGGTAATCCGATGGACTAAAGGTGGTGGTTGTGGACGAGTGAGAAGAAATTCAATTCCAATTATATCTCCTCACAGGTGAGGATACATTTTGGGTAAAGATCAAGCAAGGACAGATAGCAACAAGTTGTTTCAACTTGATCCAAGTTGATGGTATGAGGTAAGTTAGGAGAGTAGAGGAGATGAGGAAGTGTACATTGTGAGAGGTGTATGGCTAGGAAGGTTTGATAAGTCTTGAAGTTGGTTAATGTCATTCATGAGCAATTTCTCTACTTGGGAGAAGGAGGAAGTGGAGGTTGTGGTAGTATCACCTTGAGGTGAAAAAGGAGTTGAGCATAAAGCACACGAACAACATGTGGATTGATGACAGTGAGGAAATGAGGTTGTGTTTTGGGTTGATTAAGCTTGGTGAAATAAAGCTTGTCCAACATTATGTCACAAGAATCACAATGGAAGTGATGAGATTGATAGCAAAACATGTTTGAATGAGGTAGGTTTCATTGGAAGGAGATTAATGGCTTGGGCAATGGTGTTAATAAGTAACATCAACCTCATTTAAATTTACAATGGTTCGACTTCTTCCTCCATGTTGTCTTACTAACATTTTTGGTAACCCACTTGAAGGTTGGATAAATGTTTGTTGAGGGTAACATTAGAGAAGACAAGTAAGATGTGATGAATAATGTTGAGAGATGAGGTTTTATTTATACTAGAAGATGATGTATTATGATGGATGGACATTGTTAGAATACAAATCCTAAGGAATGTTGGTGAATTGGGAAAGTAATATGCTGGGTCTAGTAAAAAGAGGGACAAAAGCAAAAGAAACAATAAAAATACGTTGTATTCAAGGTGGTCGGTCCCCCTTAATTACATGGATGGCCCTTTAATTTTTAAGGGGACCGCCCTTTGATTTAAGGGGCCGCCACCTGGAAAGTCCCCAGAAAGTCCAGGTTCTATTTTATTTACAGGAAAATGGTAAATAGTAGACTATTTTGTGCCATTTTGCAGCAAGTCCTAGTTTTTATGGCAACTAGAGGACCCCCACTACCATCTGTTTAGCAAGCAAGAAAATAGGCAACAAAGTTGTAATTTTTGTAGTAGAGCATGATTAAGTCTAAGGGATATTAAGCAAGAATAACATTAGACACAGTAAAAAGGTAAAATAAAGTGAATATGTGGCATGAATTAGGGGGAAGCTGATTCATTGCTAGTTTGGGGGGAAGCTTTTAAAGCTTCTAAATCAAGAATATGTGGCACGAATTAGGGGGAAGCTAATTCAGAAGCTTCTCCTTAACCGGAAGTGAATGGGTTACTTAGTCTGTGCCTATTACAGTATTTCTCCTACAATGTACTACAAAGATGATTCATGTTCGTGTGCAGACTTGAAGTCAAACACCACAGAAGACGTCATCAACATATGAAGCTTCATGGAAGTTCTTGTTCTTAATCATTATGTACTTGTTAGGAAATTATTGTAAGTAATTCTGTAAATCGTCCCGTGGGGGAAGATTGTTGGGAATTCACTTTTACGTGACGACATTACAGAATTACCATAGTTTATCATAGTCACATACGCGAGGACTAGAATAGGCAACTATGTATAGTTTAGAGGTGTATGGGCTATAAATACCCCTCTATGGCTTCCATAGAGGGGTTGAGTCTTTTGTAACATTCATTCATTTTCCATCTATTCATACATCCATTTTCCATCTCTCTACTTTCTCTCACTAACAATGGCTATCATGTGGTTTGACTCACCAAGACCACCGGATCATAGTTTACGTAGACCTTCAACTGTAACAACCTGCAATTTTTAGAACTTTAAATAACTATTTTACCCTTGACTTTTCGGGTCCGACTTGACTTTTTGACTTTTTGACCTTTTATTGTCGCATAAAAACGATTACCGCGTCACCGGTAATTTTTCGAAACTTATTTTAATAATAAATCATATTTATTATTACATATTCCTCATTTACAAAACATTTCAAACTTATTTGACTTGAAAACGAGAAGATATCTCGCAAATTATGAAAAACCGCACACTACGCGTACCGGCAACCGTAAATACAATAAACAACTTGGTTTGATTATTATATTATTTACAAGAAACTAGTCCTATG
>BQNB010151427.1:0-11260 GCA_026074375.1 Tanacetum coccineum
TGCTCTTCAGAAAATGATTTCCTTTAAATAACCATATCCATACCACTCTTCAACAGTAACACTAGTCACGTTCAGAATTCTCATGGTGGAGTAAACATTATTCTTGGATTTCCTATTGATTAGATGACCATAGAACCTCTGATGCTTGGGTCCCCAGTGAGAGATCCCTAAAGCAGAATACTTGTCATATGCTACCTTTATTGGACTCCATAAGTTGGGAACCATGTCTTTAATACCTTCTATATCATACTTTGTAGCCTTTGTTTTTGTTATTGATGTCGTAGACTTTTTGTCGGTGCTTCCTCCTCTCAGATATTCTAGATCATTATTGAAGAAGAAATCAGCAGGGACCGTGAGATGACCTCGAGATTCGTGCAAAGTAGAGGTTTGCTGAGGTCATAGGGACATTGATTTCCTTTAGGATTGTTCCAATCAAGTTGATCAGATAAAGCACGATAACATTCTTCCATTTCATATTCAAGTTCTACGCAACTTTTACACGTTCCTTTGAGAAGATTATAAACCAGTCCAACTAGGTCAGCTTTGGTGAGTTCACTGATTTGGAGAAGGTTCATAACAAAGACATAGAAGTCTATGGGAGTGCTCATCAAAGCGTCAAAGGTTAGAGGAGGTTTTTTTGCTTTAGCCAGATCATTAAGCCAATTCTGTATAGGTTTATCATCAACTGTTTTTCTTGTGTTCCATTCCGGATCAGGAATAGGGGGCCTTGCAGGATTCTTGAACCAATCATGCTTTAGAGCAACCTCAACATTGGGTTGTTCATCAGTGTTACCCAAGTCATTTCCTAGATTCAACGGTACATCAGTATCTTCAGCTTCAATGACTGCTTTCTCCGCCTGAGAAAACTTACAGTTGATTTTGGCTGAGACTTTGTAGTATGTTTAGAGGAACCAGTTGATTTTGGCTTTTTAGACGGTTCAACATCTTTGCTTGTCTAGTTGTCTTCTGTTTTTTCAACCCTTGGTCTGATCCAACAGGAGGGTCTTCATCTCTATCTTCATCATCGTGCTTCCTTTTCTTCTGTTTGTCAGCAACACCTTGATCCATGGCATCTTCATCCGCAAGTATTGACTCTATAAGAGCATGATACAGTGCCACGTGCTTGGGATAATTGTTAAATGACTTGGATGCTGTCATGGTCTCGAATAAGGCTTGTTTCTGATCAAATTCATTAAGTGCAGCCTTGTTAGATGATTTGATGGTATACTAAGACTCTTACTGTTTTGTTGCATGCTCCATCTTGATTTGACGAATATCTGCAGCACTTTTAGGAGGTTTCTGTTGCTGTTTGAGCACTTCTATGACATCTGCTGGAACGAAGTGTTCCTTAATGAATTATGTAGTATGTCTCTGGAGCACCTTATGAAGAGCATCTCCCAAACTTGTTCCAAGAAACTCTTTTACAGCCGTCAGAACTTTAGATTTGATTGTTGCAAGAAGTGCTGTAGAGTGATCAACCTGTTTGAGCACTTATTCATTTTCCAAGTCAGATACTCTAAGATTGATAGCAGAAAGGGTTTCAGATTTTGGAACTGCAAGAGTTGAGGTTGTAGCATCAGTAGTTGTTGGTGTTGGGATTGGTGTTGATTGTTAAGAGTGAGAAATGAATGGAGGAATAGGTGAAGGAATATTTATTACAGGAGCTGCTGTAACAATTTCAGGGATTGATGAAAGAACTGTGGTTTCAAGGATTACTGAAACAGGAATAGTGAGCAGTGATGAAGACTGGATTTTAGGAATTTCTTGTTGAACCTGAACATCCAACATAGAAATAAATTCTTTTTCTGCTGAGGAAAGACTGTCGAGGTTGAGGAATATACTACCATAGTTGGATGAAACGGAATGACTGGAACTTGATCGAGGAGCATCAGTCTTCTCTTTCTGTGTAGCAGGAGGAGCAGTATTTGTTTCTTGAACCTCATCCTGGACTTTATCACTTTCAACCTCTTGATTGATTTCCTCATGCTCAGCATCTACCTTTTCAACATCAGTCATCTCCTCATCACCTTTGCCTTCATTAGCAGGCTCAACATCCTTCATCTCCACATTTACATCATCATACAATTCCTCATTAATACGTACATATTCTTCGTCATCTACATCTTATGTTTCATCATCCGTAGGTACATAATCATCAGGCGTATGTATGAACTCATCATCAGATTCTTTATGATTTGTCTTATTGAGATCAATGCTCTTGTCATAATCAGATTTAGTTCTTTCATCATCACTTTTATGATCATCATCATCTTCTTCACTTTTACCCCAAGACTCATTTTCACTTTTTTGATCGAACGACATAACTTTTGACATATCGAGAACCTCTGGTTTTGAACCAACTTATTCACTTATGTCTATAGACTTGCCTTTTGGCTCATCAAGAACCTTTGGTTTAGAACCGGCTCCTTCACTTGAGCCACATGTCTGATGCCGGAAGCTAGTTTCCTATCTGCTTATCTTAAGAGCTTTTCTTGTTTGAGCCTCCTCAAGTGATGCAGCTTCAGAAAGCATTTCCATACCTTTATGCTTTTGAGCCTGAACCGGTGTCTTCTTCTTTGACACAGCAGGAGTATCTTTGATGATAATGCCAATCGGCTTTCTTTTCCCAGTAGACTTTTCAGTGACTAGTCGTTCATGAGTCTCATGAACAAGTCTTGCTGCTTCTTGCACTTTAGCTTTAGTTCTGTTGATTGATTTAGCTAATTCAAGAGCAACATCAAGATCATCAGAGATAATATTGTCATCGGCAGTAAGAGAAGTATTCTTCTTTAGAACAGAAGCAGGTTATTTCTATTTCCTAGCTTTCTTGGGTTTTGCTGCTCCTGTTGAGTATGCTAGATAACTCTGATAAGCTGTAGAGTTCTTTATCTCTTGATTTATCATCACATCAGGAATTTTCTTTCCATACACTTGATAATCTTCACCTTTTGGAACAAATTTCAAAGTTCCCAAGACACTGTCATTCTTGATTGAATGCATAAACATTCTGTTTCTCATAGAAATGGACTTGTCTTTGGAGATAAAGTATTGGATAATAGCCTTTATGAATCTAGGATAAGGCATGTTCTCCTGTCTTTTAGCACTGGTTTCTCTGTTGTCAATTTGGAACATGAAATCTTCCCAAATTAATTCCACAAAGTCAACATTCTTTTTATAGAACACCCCTTACAAGATTTGTGCTATTGACAGTATGATCTTGTCAAGACTTGTGGCTTTCCCAGAAAGACATCCATTGATGATGGCCATAAAGGTTCTCCATGGTTGGTACATGTGATCAGTAACCAGCTCAGTAATAGATTCCAGATCTCCTTTATAGCCAATTTCTTTGATGAATGAGACAATTTCTTCATGAGATGGTGGTTCAACAAACCCTTGATTAGGAAGTCTAGGACAAATCTGGAGAACTTCACGAAAGACTTCTACACCAATTTTGCACTTCTTCTTGTCGAGCTTGAACTGGTAAGATGAAGTGTCTTTAATCTTTGAGATGGTGAACCAGAACTATTGCATGTAGATCTCAGGGACATCAGCAGTAATTAAGAAGGCATTGTAGCAAGGAGAGAGTGCGAGAGTATCCAGAAAGACTAGATAAGTGACTTCTTTCTGAGTCTTTGTGGGATCAATTCTCATGTTGCACTTTCCAATCTTGACTCGATCCTCAGGTGTAACCAAGGCGTTGTCAAGAGAAATTTGTTGAGCAACAACTGGATTCATGATTCTGCTAAGAATTGACCAATGCAGTTTATATACAAGAAAATATATACTACTGATTGAGAATTTGGTTCATGTGATGTGATAGTTTTAAGATGCAAGTTGTGATTATTAACCAAGAGACTAAGTACAGTTTATCAAGCACGCAGTTCTATATAACAAAGGTCAATGAAAAATTATCAGAAAGTCAACAGAATAATCGACAGACTAAATATTGGTCAAGCTTAGTGCAAATTGCATGTATATTCCTCCTAGTGCAAACTGTATGTATATTCCTCCTAGTGCAAATCTACATGTATATTCCTCCTAGTGAAAAGCAACATGTGATATTCCTCCTAGTGAAAAACAACATGTATATTCCTCCTAGTGGAAACTGCATGTATATTCCTCCTAGTGAAAACAGTATGTATATTCCTCCTAGTGAAAAACAACATGTATATTCCTCCTAGTGAAAAACAACATGTTTATTCCTCCTTATGCAAACTGCATGTATATTCCTCCTTGTGAAAAAATAGTATGTATGTTCCTCATAGTGAAAAACAGCAAGTATATTCCTCCTAGTGAAAATTCAGCATGTATGTTCCTCCTAGAGAAATTCAGCATGTATGTTCCTCCTAGTTTCTTAAAAAATCACAAGAATCATCAAACCAAGCATCTTAGGTACACAACACATGATTCTTAGTCTACACAAATAACTCATAAGACCATTTATCCATATTTTATCCACAAGAACACCAAAACCATAATTTTTGTAGATATGCACTAAATTTAAGCCATGAAAATCAAATTTGATGTTCTAGTTAGTTATTTCCACACTCTAATAGTTACAAGGGGAACATAATAACACATTAAACCCAAACCTAAGTACCTTTAAACATTCTACACAATTTTACCCAAAATTTCGACCCTAAAATCGACCATAGTTCATTTGTGTTTACACCCTAAAACGAATTGTTTTGGACGAAGCTTCTACATCCCCAAACAAACAAAACCCCCTTATCAATTAGACAAAAAAAATACTAATTTTAATTTGATGAACCCTAAACTAATTTTTAGGGTTTTCGCATAAAAAATGAATTTAAATCCAATTCCTTTTGAATGGATGTTGTTTAAGAGATAATAAACAGATTTGTAGTTTACTTTTGGGTTTGAAAAGCACGATTTGATTGTGTTTTGGTTTTAGCCGATTTTAGCAAGGAGATGAAAAGAATTTTTTTAAGAGTTGTGTGAATGAATGAACCGTCCCTTTGGGATGTTTTGCTAAAAAAGCTTGAGTTTTTGGTAGATTTAGCCCTTGAGCTTTCATGTTACTTGCACTTTTCTTTTAAACTTTTCCTTAGGCTAAACTAATTTGGTACAATGACACCTTTAGTCCTTTTAGTTGTACTAAACTTAGTCTAAGCCTTAAATTTTGCAATCAAGTCCCTAAAGGTTTAAACACATAACATATAAAGCCCAAATGAGTTAAAAATTAATTAACTCCCTTTCAAATATTTATTCGTTATAGTCTAAAACCTTTTTCCTTTTATTAATTGGTGATTTTTGAAGAAGATTATTTGACATTATCCCCCACTTAAATAATGACCCATTTTCTATTTAAAAAGCTGTAGTCATTGTTTGAGTGGTCAAATGTCAATGAAAATCATTTTCTAATGAAACCTTGAGATGATTAATTTGTTTTAAAATCAACACCAATAAAATAAGATTTCTCTTATTTTGAAAAATAAATGCACTAATACGCACACTTATTTTATATAGAATGCATGAGTTGTGTTACAAAGTAAACATAAGCCTTTGCATGATCATAAAGTAGATCATGCTCGAGAAATTTAATTCTCGCTGTGAGGTCAAGTTTTCTTTTTGACGAAATACTTGCCTTTAAGATGAAGAACGGGTTGCAGTCTGAATAACTACAAGCCAATGACATGTTTTGAAAACATTTATAACTTCTGCTCGAACTTTATTTACAGCTTCGTATCATTATTGAATGACATTTCTAAAGCCGTAAATATTATCGATTTTTAGAAGACATGTCATGAAAAACACATTTTTGTATTTTTGTATTTTCTGATTTTTTAATTTTCTATTTTCTTTTTATGGGTTTTATATTTTTCTATTTTCTTTTTGAAAAGTTTATATAAAATGAAAAATCTTTTTGAGTTTTTATATTTTCTTATTTACATATAGTCAAGGTAATAAATAGCATAAGGCGTGGCGTGGTAGCATGGCCAAGCCTCACGCCTTTGCGACTATGGCGTAGCCTTTGCGTTTTTAAGGCGTGGCTCAAGGCGGCGAAATATGAAAATATTTATATATTTACTTCATATTTCGTATGTATCGAGTTTACATCAAGCATTGTACATATGAATAAAGTTAAAAAACTATCCTTACATGTAATATTCTTCATTTTGAAAAGGAAATTTTTTTATCGGAGTTGAATCTAAAAGGCTCGCCACGCTTCGTGCCTTATCACGCCTTTTCACGCCTCATCTCTCACCACGCCTTGGTCCGTTTCGTAATGTGGAGGCCACGCCTCACGCCTTAGCGTTGCAAAGGCGTGCCTTTTAGATTACTGCATATAGTACATAGGATATGTGAAGAGTTACCACCATTACTCTTCCTCTTCTTCAACCAGATTTTTCAGGGTCTCGAGAGACATTCTTTTCAGTCCAAGCTTTTCTATCAAGAAGTTGAATCTTTCTCGAGGCAAAGCTTTGGTGAAGATGTCTACTAACTGATATTCTGTTCTAACGAAGTAGAGTTCCACCACTCAATTTTTCACTTGCTCCTTAATAAAGTGGTATCTTACATCTATATGCTTGGATCTCGAATGTTAAACATTATTGCAGCATAAAGCGATTGCACTCTTGTTATCACAGTACAAAGGAATCTTATTGAATTTAAGCCCATAGTCTGTTAGTTGTGATTTCATCCATAAGATTTGAGCACAACACCCAGATAAAGCTATATATTCAGCCTTTGTACTGGAGATAGTAGTGCTTTTTTACTTTTTGGATGACCAGTTAACAAGTTTATCCCCCAAGACTTGTGCACTTCTAGATGTGCTTCGTCTAGTATCTTGACACCCGACGTGGTTTGCATCTGCATATGTTGTTAGAGTAATGCAAGAATCTTTCGAATACCAAAGACCCATATCAATGGTTCCTTTCAGGTATCAAAAGATTCGCTTAACTACATGTAAGTGCTTTTCGGTAGGCTTTGCCTAATACCAGGCACACATGCACACTGCAAATACAAGGTCTGGTCTGCTGGATGTAAGATACATTAAGGAACCAATCATACCACGGTAATGTGTAGGATCAACTGGTTTCCTCTGTAGATCTTTATCTAGTTTACTTTTTTCCACCATAGGGGTGTCAACGGGATCACTAGATAGCATTCCATATTTCTTTATTATTTCAAGAGCATAATTAGACTAGTTAATAAAGATGCCTCTTGGACTTTGTGAAATTTGAAGTCTAAGAAAGGACATTTTGCACATCATCGACATCTTAAATTTGGAAGTCGTTATTTTAGAAAATTCATCACACATAGCGGGATTAGTAGAGGCAAATATTATATCGTCGACATAAATTTGTACCAATAAAATGTCACGGCCTGCTTTCTTGGTGAATAGTGTTGCATCGACTACACCTTTAGAGAATTCTTGTGAAAGTTGAAAACTGGACAGCATATCATACCACGCGCGTGGAGATTGTTTAAGACCATAGAGTGCATTTTTGAGCATGTACACGTGATTTGGCTTGTCTTGATCTACGAATCCTCCCGGTTGACTAACATAGACCACTTCGCGAAGCTTGCCATTCAAGAAAGCCGTTTTGACATCCATCTAATAGATTGTTATGTTCTTGTTGGAAAAATTTGAAATGAAGATACGAATGGCGTCTATTCTAGCAACAGATGCAAGCGATTCCTCAAAATCAATCCCCTCCTTCTGACGGTATCCTTTAGCAACTAATCAAGCGTTGTTTTTTAGTACGCCTCCAAGTTCATCTTTCTTGACCTTGTAGATCCATTTTAGTTTGATCACCATCATGAAATCTGGACAAGGTACTAATATCCAAACTTGAAGTCGCTCTAATTTATGTATTTCTTCTTGCATAGCTTCTTTAAAATTCTTCGGTTCTACTGAAGTGAGAAAGGCATCGAAATAACACCACATAGAGTCAGTATTAAGTTGCTTTCTTGTGGAGACTGATCAAGAAGGATCTCCAATCACATTTGCTAATGGATGATTCTTAGTCCATTTACCAAGAAGATCTAATGGAGTATGGGATGGCCGCACATTTGATGACGATCCTTCTTCATAAAGAGTTTCATGAAGTGGATCATCATGAAAGTGTGGTGTTTTTAGGGATTCTTCAACACTTTGAGAGATAATTAGAGATTGGTCTTGTTCTTGTGTTGATGGGTTACTTGAAGATGGTGCATCTTGGTCAATTGAAGTTGAAACAAGTGAACCAGTTGGATCAGCAGGTCTTCGAGCAGCAGTTGTAGGAACTAGAGAAACAACACCTGGTGTAGGATTTAAGAACTCATCAAACATTGGTTGGAACAAGATATCCCAATCATTCTTTGTGGGTGGTACATACGATGTTGAAGAAGGAGGATTTGGCACGAGTCCTGAACTAAGTGTTCCAGGAGTCAAGAGTTGAGGCCCGAGTCTTGAACTGAATTGTTCAGAAGACATTTCTGTCAGCTCATCAAAAGTAACATGAATGGTTTCAATGATTAATCGGGTCCTCTTGTTGTAGATTCGAAAAGCTTTCTTTGCAGGAGCATAGCCGACGAAGATTCTAATATCTGCTTTAGGTTTCAACATGCCAAGATCTTCACTATCATTGGTAGGATATAAAAGAGCACCAAATACATGAAGATAAGATAAGTCAGGTTTCTTGTTGTGGAGGAGTTCATACGGTGTTTTGTTGTGACGTTTACGGATTAAGGATCAGTTTTGAGTGTAACAAGTTGTCGCAACTGCCTCTGCCCAGAGATATAACGGAGCCTTCGAGAATATCAACATGGTTCGTGCAGCTTCCACTAAATTACGGTTCCGTCTTTCGATAACACCATTCTGTTGTGGAGAGCAAGCGACAAATGTTTGATGTGAAATCCTGACATCTTCATAGTAAGCTTTCAAGGTTTAATTAACAAACTCTATGCCATTGTCGGTTCTAATATTTTGGACTATCGCATTTAGATGAACTTGAATCATTTTGAGAAATTTAATCACGAACTATGGAACTTCATCCTTTGATCGTATAAATTTTACCCAAGTAAACCTAGAGTAATCGTCAACAATAACCAGTATGTATTTCCGCCCATTGATACTTTAAATCCTCATTGGCCCGCAAAGGTCCATGTGCAATAGATAGAGCTTTTCTTGAATTGAGTCTTCAGTTTTGGGTTTGTGGGAGTGTTTCTTGCTTTTGCCTAGAGCACAGGCGAAACATAAGTGATCCTTTTGAAACTTTAATCGGGGCAGCCCTCGGACGAGTCCTTGTTTGGCCAGTGTAGTGATAGACTTGAAGTTCAAATGTGATAACCTTAGATGCCATAACCAAGACTTGGTCTTTGACACTTTCGACAAGAGACAAATGGGTGAGGATAACAACATATCTTCCAAAGACAACGTGTATAAGTTTGAGCCCCTTGATCCTTTGAGTAGGTCAACACCTTCTAAGTCACGAATGTAGCAGGTGTGTTTATGAAAAGTGTTAGCCTTATTTTTATATAAGTCGAACAAGAATGTTATCGGTTGTCTTAGTCGTAATTAGTGTTGTTATGTAATAGGCTAGTCGGGATTAACGAGCTTGGACTTTAAGCTAATATTGTCCATGTTTTAGGCTCAAAGCCTAAGATAAGCCAAGCCCGACCCATTAGTGAAAGCCCACGCCATACATGTTGGCTTAGGGTATAAATAGGATACTCACCACACATAGAGAGGGTGTTGGTTGCCATTTGTATGTGTGTGTAATCATCCACCACTCCACCTCTTTCCTCTCAATCTAATATTCTATATTTTTCTATTTCCTTTCTTTCTTTCTCTTGTGGTTCGAAGCTTATTTAAGCTTATTTGGTTTGCTTATAGCTTATTGGTATAGCTTATGTGTTGTGATTTAGATTAGTTATAGGGATAACATGTGGTATCATACGCCAAGGGATTTTTGGTGATTTTATTCTTGTTTTTCTTTGTTTTTCACTTGGTTCGAACACCTCCACAAAAGAGGGTTTCACTTTTGTGTGTTCAAAGACCATAAAGCTTGCAACTTTCTTATTTATTTACCTTAGTAGAGGCTAGAAATACAAGTAGATCTTTGGAAAAACATCAAAATCTTGATCTTTTATGTTCTTTTTGGTTCAAAAATAGTTTTGGTCTAAGAATCTTGATTTTAAAATTTGTGTATTAAAAACCATAAAGTTTGTGTTTTTATGGTTCTACTAGTCATAGATAGGTAAGAAGTACAAGAAATTTTGGGTAAAAACATCAAAAATGTGTCTTTTAGTGATTTATGGTCTTTGGGTTTCGAACTAGGTTGGGCGAATTATATGTATAGGAGAATTATACGTTGGGCGAATTATACGCATGAGAATTATACGCATTGGTCTAGGAGATTTATACGTTGTTGGCTAGGCGAATTATACGCAGTCAAATTATACGTACTTGGCTTAGACGATATATACGCGTTTGTCTGGGCGAATTATACATGTGTGTCTAGGCGATTTATACACTTTTGTGTTAGGCGAATTATACGGTTTAGCTTAGGAGAATTATACACTTTAGCTTAGGCGAATTATATGCTTTTGCCTGGGAGAATTATACGCTTTTGCCTGGGAGAATTATACACTTTTGCCTGGGAGAAATATATGCTTTTGCCTGGGAGAATTATACGCTTTTGCCTGGGAGAATTATACGCCTTTGCTTAGGTGAACTATACACTTTACTTGGGTGAATTATCCACTTCTCGTGGGTAAATTAGACACTTCTCTTGGGAGATTTATACCATTTCTCTTGGGTGATGTATACATCTCTATTAGGTGATTTATACGGTTTTTCTTTGATTTGTAAAATCCCGTGAAATATTAACTTATTTTCCAGGTTTTATCAAGAATTGTAAAATCCCGTGTATTCCTAAGACTTAATCACTTCATAAAACTTAAGATCCGATATCCATTCACAACTACATTAAAATTTCAAATACCAGTAACAACATGCAACCTCAAACATCAAGTGTTCTTCACAATGACACAATTTCTTCATGTTTAACTTCTAAAGTTCAAGAGAAGACACATCTTTTAAAAAGTAGATGCATGAACAGTCTTAGAGAAGTCAAGTCACAATTTAAGTTTCTCTCAGAAACTTTACAGGATTTTAAAACCATGCCTATCTTCCAGAGAACATTCTCTCAAGACTTGGATTTACTAGAACAGCATCTTACTAAAGATATACTTTCTCAGACTGATTGCAACACTACTTTGACAAAACTCAGAACAAAGTTTGAAAATG
>BQNB010151428.1:0-15901 GCA_026074375.1 Tanacetum coccineum
GAGAGACCATAGGCTGCTTGCGGAGTTTAATCTCCTAGTTTATTTCATGCATGAATGAATATTGAATGTTGTTGATTTGAATATTGAATGTTGTTAATCTCCTAGTTTACCTCATGTTTATACCTTGGTTTCTTTTACGCATTGTAGTTCTCTATATAGACACCATTGTGTTGTGATGATATACATTCTCGTTAAGCCTCGTGTTTCCACCTTGGCGGGGTGTGACAGATTTATAAAACTCATTTACTGATACACGCACTAATGGGCAGAGAACCTGGTCGTATATAGTGCAGTAGTTTGGTAAACCCGAGGTCGTCCCAAGAGCAAAGGATCAATAGTTCTAATTTGATTATTGTCACGTTTGAAAATGGTTTTAAGTTTGATTTTAAGAGCTACAAAAAGTAAATGAAACAAAGTAAATAGATAGAAGATATCAGGGAGAAAGGCGCGCTAACCTAACCATTTCATTACCAATGCTATGATTACATTTTCCTATGCAATGTTTAATTATAAGTTCCATTAGTAGTTCTAAAGTCGATAGACCCGAATTTTCATTTAAGGTCTGTACTATGCTTACTCTGCGATCCCACATTCCCATACGATCACACGAACAGGGAATCCAAGCTTGCAGTGGTTAAACCCCAACTACCCTTAAGACCAATCTATAATCTAAACCAAATATTAACCCCCTCTGAAATAGTTTCCATGCTTTATAAGTATTTAATGTGACAAAGGAAGTAATTTGTATAATTCCTACACTAGGGATATATGTCAAGCTACCCTAGTACCCCACCAATCCCAGGTTCAACATGGTAAGTCTAATATCAGGATTCATAAGATCTAAGCCACCCTCTATACTACCAAAACATAGGGATCAATGAAAGGCTATAAGGATATCTAACAGAACCATAATTAAACAGGAAATCATAATCATAACAATAATAACTACATGGTTAGGCCAGCACTAGGAGTGCTTAGTCGCTCATAGTAACAGCAATGCAAGAATTAATGAATAAAAACATGGATTGAATCATCATAATTCTTATAGAGGATGAAATGAACGATTAAATACAATAAGTATGCTAGTGTCTTCTCCCTTGGACCTTTGATGAAATGCTTCGAACCTTACGGGTTTGGTTTACCCCTTAGAACCGTGTGTGAAGTGGTGGTGGTAAGTGATGCTGAATGAGCCGGAGGAGGGCTCTATTTATAGGCTTCGAAAGGTTTACGACGTAACCCTTATGGGATGTTACGCCATAATCTTGCTACGTAATCAACCAATCTTCAAGGCATAAAAGGATGTTATGGCGTAACCCTGTCGCATATGTTACGCCGTAACGCTGATTCAGCTACATCATCTCTTGTAAATTTGAATGTTGTGGCGTAATCTTGGAGATACTTTACGCCGTAAAGGGTGTGATGACTCATTTCTTTGTTAGAGTACGTTACGGCGTAATCCCTCGGGGGTGTTACGCCGTAAAGTGCGTTGGACTTTTCATTTTAGTGCATTTCTTGTCCAAATCTCTTGTCTTTTGCTAAAATGCTCACTTGGTCCCTAAAAACTAATAATAAACAATTAAGTAACGTTTTCATACATTAATAACATATTTGTAAGCATTTTTATAGGGAATTTGGTATTAAAATGTATCAATTATTTGATGTTATCAAATACCCCCCTAATTGACTTCTACTTGCCTTCAAGTAGAACCGTTTAGAATAATTTATAAAAAGATTTTCTCAATTTAACTTGGAGAAATAAATCTATAAACTACTTATGCTAGAAAACATTTGAGCCAAACACCTCATGGAAAGGGGATCGAAAACACTCAACTCTCATTACTATTCTAAGTGTTCAATTTCGGGGTGATCACTCAATTGCACGGACATAGTTTGTGTTCTATCATAAGCTTGGAAAGTACACAAGTCTCCACCAACTAGAGTTAGGGTCTAAACAGTCTCCAAGGCAACATGGGTGATATTTGGTTTATTGGGTGATATAAAGGGTAAGGATAGACATGGGATACACTTTAAATGGTTGTTAAGATAAAAACACGAAACAAATAGTCTAAAGTAAACTAAGGTTGTCATAACTAGCTACTGTCCATCCAAGGTCCAAAAGCCTGAGTTTAAAAACCTAATCTTTAATAATGGGCTACTAGCTCCATTCTTTATACTTGTTGAGATGGCTTGGTGTAATAATAGGCTACTAGCTCCATATTTTTGTTTTATTTTGCACAATCTTTACATTTTTTTAGCACATGGGTGGCTTTTTAGTTGCACCCTCTTTTCTTCATTTTCTTCATGATAAATATCCAAATGCTACAGGAGTTTATATCTTTAATTATTGCCCCTGCAACATCCGATATTATACGCACATCCCCCCACTTGAGATGAACAACGTCGAAAGTGGTGATACAGGGGGGTCTTTATAGATCATAACTGATTGGTCTTCCACGAATGCATAAAGTTTTCGTTCCCATTCCCCCAAACCATGGACTTAAATAGCTAGAGATTTAAACACAAAGAAAATAAAGACTACAGGGTAGGCTAAGGCGAAATGGTGCAACTAAACATATATTGTTTAAACAGGAATGGCTTGACAAGGTGATCTAGGGGTATCTTGCACTGGTGGTGAGTGCAAATAGGGTTTTACACGGGGAGGTCGACAAGTCAGTGTGACAAGTCGATAAACACACACATATAGGCTTTTGGGTGATTTCCTAAAATGTTGCCTTTTTAAATAGTTTATTCCAACTAACCAATTAGGTCTTAACAAGATGTACAGACCAAGTTCTAAAGTCTACAATACTATCGACACACTCATATTTTTGGTGGATTATTGTATAATAGATGAAAATGGAATCATTAGGCTTAACCTCACCAAATTAAATCAAAAGGTAATTGTGCATCGGCAAAGATTTATTCTAGTTTAGAGGGAAAAACATGTCAAAATTTTAACATTGGCACCATTTTTCAAAGAAAACTAGGAAATCGAATGCAAATTTAGGTCAAGTGGTAATTCTACTCTTATCCCCCCACTTGGTTTGTACAATTTTCCTATTGTACAATTAAGGAAATGAAATAATGAAATAAGAGTATAATTAAAACAAAAGACTCCCCTGAGTGTTGCTCCCTTCTCCGAGTGATAATTGCAAGAGGTGGCTTCTTTCAAAGTGTCTATAAAACAACCTCGTTGTTGATCCCACTTCAATAGATCGAATTTCTTAAGCTTGTTTAAGGATTAGTTATATTAGATAAATCTAACACAACTATGGTAAAAGCTTTGTTTGAATGTATTAAAGATTATGCGGAATCTAATCTTTAATATTAAGAAGAATTATCAATGAAACAGTAATTTAAAACAAATAAGCTCTAATATTATTAATGATAATAATACGAATACTCTCAAAGTATTAGGGTTACAAAGACCTTGAAGCTAGGTTTGTAGAGTAACCATGGTATTGGTTACGCCGTAAACATGTGGATTTAAAATTTTTATATTTGAACTAAAAAGGTTACGGCGTAACAAAAGTCTAAGGGGTGTTGGACTGTAAAACGCCGTAATAATATCTGTTACGGCGTAACCTAGGTGGTTACGCCTGTAACAAGTACCGGACTTTACGCCGTAATAATATCTGTTATGGCGTAACCTAAATGGTTACGCCTATATAGAACCTTACTACCACATGAATACGAGTTAAGGGAACTTCCAATTCCACTTTCTTATAGAGAAGACCTGCAAAATAAAGTTAGAAACCAACAAAAACCAACTAATATGCAGAAAAAAAAAGACGGGTTATCTTCTGACAAGCACTTTTGTTTATTTTTTTCATTAATCTGGCCCTCGTCGCAGCAACATTATCCTTAGTTCTTGGTATCTTCTCAAATACCTTAACCTTTGTGTAGGTCTTTCCTGGACCAACGGTGTATCGAGTGACTTTAGCTTTCTCGATTAGAATCGGGGTTGGTTCCTCATAGGTTATTCCCAACAATATGCACCTTCTCTTGTTATAAGCTTCGTCATCCAAGTCGATGAATCCATCATATGATCTTGGTTTCAAATAATCTAGAATCCTTCCAAATCGTCTTTATCTTCACTTGTATTATTAAACCAATCATTGTTTAATTTGTCATGAATAACTCCCAATATGGTGTTTGCTTTATCTTCTTCGCATTCCTCTGGGTCTTCCAAGTATTCTTCTAAATCATCTTCTTCATCTCTGAATCTTTCTCTCCAGTAATCTTTGAGAACTCTCTCCCCAGTCATCTTGCATATTTTCTCATATCTTATTCTCATTCAATCATTTAAGCTTAGGTTTTCCCATTCTAACTCTTCTCGTTTATTATCATTATTGCTTTCCCAATAATATATTTCTATGTTAATTGGTAAATCTCCTCCATCACATATGTTGCTACTTGGATTACAAGATGCCTAATATTGACGCTCATTCTCTTTTTCTTGCAAAATTGCCCTACACCAATGTTCCCTTTTTTCTTGAGGTGCCGAGTATTTTTCATTTTCCACATTAGTTATCTTGTATACTATTTCTTCGTATGATTCCTGTATGTTTATTTCATAAGAGAAAATATCTGGATTGATACAAAGTAACCGGTTAAACTCACAGGATTCAGAATCGTATAGGAATAAATCGTAATCAATTTCCTTAAGGTTGTCATCCTCTATGAATGTTTCGCTTTTTATCGAACGAACGGATTCAAAATTTGTTGCAGTAAAACTACTTCTCATTTTGAATATCACTTTTTCACTTCCAACTTCTAGAGAAATGGTTTTTCTGAATATATCAACTTGGACGTATGCGGTGGCTAGCAAGGGTCTTTTAAGAATGATGGGCATCCTAATGTCCTCAACCATATCAAGGATAACAAAATCAATAGGGAAGATGAATTTGTCAATTTTTATCTGAAGATTTTCTACTATTCCATTAGGCGTGCATTTGGTGTTATTAGCCATCTCGATTAACATATTAATTGGTTTGAGTTTTACCCCTATCCTCAACTTTATACATAGAATAGGGGCATGATTGTTGAGCAGCTCCTAAATCTGCTAAGGCATTTTTGAAACCTCACTTCCTAATGGAACAAGGGAGAATGAAGCTTCCAAGATCTTTTTCCTTAGGGAGGCAGATGATTTTGAAGAAGAGCGGAGCACCTGGGATTCATTCTTATCTCATTATCTTCTTCAGTCCTAAGTTTGTTTTCTACCAAGAACTTCATTTGCTTTGCGTAATTATCGGTTTGCCTAATTTCTTTTAACAGAGGACGATTTATTTTGATTTTCTTTAAGCTCTCCATAGTTTGGTGCACCAATGCTTCCTTTGCGTGATGCTCTAATCGTTTAGGAAACGATATCGGGGGTTCATAAGGATCAACATAGTTGTTTACATTCTGCTTCATTTTTTTAGGTTCTTCTCTTTTCTTCTTCAATGTGGCCTCAAGTGCTGCTACAGCTTCTGCCATTCCTGAATCGTCGGTTTCTTGTTCCTCGTCATCAGAAAATCCCAAGTTAGCAGAAAAGTATTCGATTTCCTCAGGGGAATAATAGAAGGGGGTGTATAATGGCAATCCACTTTCATAATAGATTGTCTTGCATTCTTTAAAATTTTTGTTGTTAGCTCGTCCTTCAACTTCATTAGCTAATGTTTTTTACCTTTCCATCAAGACCTTGGATAATTTTGTCGTGAGTTTCTCGGCTGGCTTCTATACTTTAGTAAAATTTCTTTAACCGTTCATCTTGCTTAGCTTGTCTCTTAGATGCTTCCTCCATGTATTTATTGATTACTTCAGTTAGGCTGGGTCTTTTTTCTTCTGATGAGGGCTTGTCATATCCTCCTTTATTAAATCTACCGTCATATCTGTTGTTTGGGAAAGGTCGACTGAATTCTCCATATTTAACTTCTTCCATTCCCTTAACTTCCTCATTAAGAGGACAATCTTTATCAAGGTGAGCTCCTTCGCAGGTTTGGCATCCTACTTAAATGGCGTGAACATTCTCTTTTAGTTTCTTCATGTCTCGACCTAGGTTTTCTAATTAGTTTACGAGAGCAACGATCCCTTCAGAAATACTACCTTCAATACTTCTGTTAGATGACCCATCATGCCACTTTTGGGAGTGGTCTGCCATAGTCTGAATTGCCATTAATGCTTGAACAGGTGTCATGCCAGGAATTGGCCCTTGTGAGTCAAACAATTGGCGGTTCATGGCCCCTAAACCGTTATAGAAGATGTTTACCTTCTGATGGTTTTTGATGTCATGAGTGAGGCATTTATACAGAAGGCCAGTATACCATTTCCAAGCTTGGTATAATGTCTCATCTCCTTCTTGCTTGAAGTTGCGGATTTCCTCAAGCTGTTTGGCAGTTCTTGATGGTGGACAATACCTTTGGATAACGGCCTTTTTAAGGAGATCCCAGGAATCGATGGTTCTTGGGATAAGTCTGTCCACCCATGTCTTAGCGGCTCCAGTCAAAGTAATAGGGAAGAAGCGTAGCATGACAACATCGTGTGATACACCGGGTATGTTGAATAAGCTGACGATGTCTAAAACTCGCTCCACATGCTCATGGGCGTCGTCGTTCTTGTTTTCGGAAAAGGTGTCCTCCCTTAATTCCCACATGAATTGACTTTTTATTTCAAAGTTTGCATTGCCTTCTATTTCTGGTTTAACCACGCCCGGTGCCTGGTTTCCTCGAGTCAATGCTAGATACTGCTCCATAGTGAGGTTATCGATTTCACCCTCAGCCATTATGAATGTCGAAATGCTTAGTAATAAGAAATCAAATTAAAACTAATTTTAGCTCCTCGGCAGCGGCGCCAAAAACTTGATGCGTATTTTGTTTTGAATATATTTTTATCAAGTTTTAAATTTATAAAACTCGATTATCGATACACGTACTAACGGGCAGATAACCCGATCGCATATAGTGCAGTAGCTTGGTAAATCCGATGTCGTCCCAAGAGCTAAGGTTTAATAGTTTTAATTTGATTATTGTCACAATTGAAAATGGTTTTAAGTTGATTTTAAGAATTATGAAAAAGTAAATACAATAAAGCAAATAGATAGAAGATATCAGGGAGAAATGCGTGCTAACCTAACCATTTCATTACCAATGCTATGATTATATTTTCCTGTGCAATGTTCAATTATAAGTTCCATTAGTGGTTCTAAAGTCGACAGACCCGAATTTTCATTTAAGGTCTGTCCTATGCATACTCTGCGATCCCACATTCCCCTACGATCACACGAGCAGGGCATCCAAGCTTGCAGTGGTTAAACCCCAACTACCCTTAAGACCAATCTATAATCTCAACCGATTATTAACCCCCTCTGAAAGAGTTCCCATGCTTTATAAGTATTTAATGTGACAAAGGCGGTAATTTGTTTAATTCCTACACTAGGGATAGATGTCAAGCTACCCTAGTACCCCATTAATCCCATGTTCAACATGGTAAGTCTAATATCAGGATTAGTAAGATCTAAGCCACCATCTATACTACCAAAACATGGAGATCAATGAAAGGCTATAAGGATATCTAACAGAAACATAATTAAACAGGAAATCACAATCACAACAATAGTAACTACATGGTTAGGCCAGCACTAGGAGTGCTTAGCCGCTCATAGTAGCAGCAACGCAAGAATTAATGAATAAAGACATGGACTGAATCATCATAATTCTTACAGAGGATGAAATGAACGATTAAATACAATAAGTATGCTAGTGGCTTCTCCCTTGGACCTTCAAATGAAATGCTTCGAACTTTAGAGGTTTGGTTCACCCCTTAGACTTGTGTGTAAAGTGGTGGTGGTGAGTGATGCTGAATGAGCCGGGGGAGGGCTCTATTTATAGGCTTCGAAAGGTTTATGGCTTAATCCTTATGGGATGTTACGCCGTAACCTTGCTACGTAAGCATCCAATCTTCTAGACATAAAAGTATGTTACGGCGTAACCTTGTCGCATATGTTACACCGTAACGCTGAGTCAAATACATCATCTCTTGTGAATTTGAATGTTGCGGCATAATCTTGGAGACACTTTACGCTGTAAAGGGTGTGATGACTCATTTCTTCGTTATAAGATGTAACGACGTAATCCCTCAGGGGTACGCCGTAAAGTGCCTTGGACTCTTCACGTTAGTGCATTTCTTGTCCAAATCCCTTGTCTTTTACTAAAATGCTCACTTAGTCCTTGAAAACTAATAATAATCAATTAAGTAATGTTTTCATACATTAATAACATATTAGTAAGCATTTCTATAGAAAATTTGATATTAAAATGTATCAATTATTTGATGTTATCACTTCATAAGGTGGTGAAAGGTTGTACTAGCAAAAGTCAGATTGATGTTGTTTCTATTGCTGATGGTGTTCATTTCGAGGGTGACCAAGTTCCTTTGGCGTTTGTTAGTCACTATGCCTCTTTTCTCGAACAACATCAAGTCACTCTTAATCTTAACACCTATAATCTTTTTACTAATAGATTTGATTCTAATTTTGCTTGTGATATGGTTAAAACAGTGACTCCTCAAGAGGTGAAAGATGTTATTTTCTCTATGGGAGATGATAAATCACCTGACCATGATGGATATACGACTGTGTTTTTTAAAGAAGCTTGGGATATTGTGGCGGATGATGTGACCAAAGTCGTTCAAGAATTCTTTATTAATGGTGTTCTTCTCAAAGAGTTAAACCATACTATTATCGCCTTGATTCCCAAGGTTGCTTTTCTTTCTTGGGTTAATAATTACAGACGTATATTGTGTTGCAATGTGCTTTTTAAGTGTATCAACAAGATTATTTCGAATCATATGAAGGATTGATTGACGTATCTTATTAGTCTTAATCGGTCTGCTTTGGATCTGGCTAGAAGAATTTCGGATAATATTTTACTTACTTAGGAGCTTATCCATAATTATCATTTGGATCGTGGTCCTCTTAGATGTGCCTTTAAAGTGGATATACAGAAAGCTTATGATATGGTTGACTGGGATTTCTTAAAGGATGTTCTTATTGGATTAAGTTTCCATCTACGTATGATTGCTTGAATTATGGAATGTGTTTCTTCTACATCTTAATCTTTGAGCATCAATGGTGTTCTTTATGGATATTTTAAGGGTAAACGTGGGCTTCATCAAGGTGATCCTATGTCCCCTTACCTCTTAACTCTTGTTATGGAGGTCCTTACTATTATGTTTCATCGTCAGGTTCACGAGTCTGAGTCTTTCACTTATCACCGATATTCTTCGAATTTGGATATTATTAACCTTTGCTTTGCTGATGATCAATTCTTATTTTCTCATGAAGATGTGAATTCGGCATGGGTTATCATGGAGGCGTTGGATGAATTTAAATAATTACAAGAAAAGAATTATTTAAAGTGAAAATACAAGAAAAGAATTATTTAATCATGAAGAAAAACAAATGGCATAATAATTACATATTCATATGAAGTCTTTAATAAAAAGTGAAAAAAAACATAATGATTATACTAATCGTGGTAAGTTTAGTATTTTTTTCTTGGTAGATTTAGACTAACCCAACCAAAATTAAAAATATGTCTCTAATATTAGATGGTGGCTTAAGTCAAATAAATATCTAAACCTCACCTCAACATTTTACATTGCAAATTTACATAAATATACTCGCACTAGCGGCTCAAGCCAAACTTCTTTTTAAACCCCATTATTTTATTTTATTTTTAAATTTTCCAGACAAACTATTTGATCATTCATTAAAATTAAAATACAAATTACATTACGAAAATAAAAAAATAAAGAAAAAAACTAAAACATATAAAGACGACTAATTAGGGCGACAAGCCGTAAGAGCTAATCCTGAGAAACTTCAATTCTTCACACTTCATTATTGCCTTGTCTTTCTCCTTTTTCACCGCGTACGCCGATTCGGCGTCTTCGTTTAAACTCATTTGTTAAAGTATCTCCAAATTGGCTTGTCAGGTTACTTCCCACGGTGCTCGATGCTGTTTCTAGTTTTGTATTTTATGTAGGGCGTGGTTTGCCGGGGGGAGGGGGATTGACCTTGCATCATTGCATAGTTCGACAAGTCTAGTGAGATCAACCAGGTTGGCCGAATCCCACTTATGGTGTTTTTTAAAGATACACCACACGCTTTTTTCAAACGTTTTCTCCACTTCTACCGAAACGTTGTAATTGTTTGTAATTGAGTGTTGATGATATAGTTGTTCGGGTGTGTAAGACGGCATAAAGTATTGGGTACCAAATTGTGGAAACATGGGAGGTTGTGAGAATGATATCTAGTGTTGCGGTGAAGGTGTAGGAGGGTTTGACAAAGATGCTTGTTGTAATTTTCGTCTGCTACATATCAAATGTGTTGCTAGTAATACGTTATATCATTTTCACTACAAGACCACTTGCGAAACTAATTGAAATGCATCTAAGTGAATAAATAAATATGCATCTAATTCAAATTGATATTTCTCTAATCTATTCTAATGTATAATAATTATTATTTCTCTTTTTTCGCACATAATTCTCGCTAATCGATATAAATTATTACTGATATCTCTCATAACTAACCATGTTTTAGCATCATTATAATATACTACATTAGCCGTGTTATCTCCCATCTCACAAACCCATTTTTTATTCTTATGAATAGTAAAAATAATGTTTGTTTAATAGTTATGAACAGTAACAAAACACTGAGGAACAATACACGTGTCACACCCCGCCAAGGCGAAAACGCGAGGCGTAACGAGAATGGATATCATCATAACACAATGGTGTCTATATAGTGAACTACAATGCATAAAAGAAACCAAGGTATAGACACGAGGTGTCATGAAAATACCCAATCAAACATGAAAGATATTCGGCGTCTTGTATTGAAGTAAAAGGGGTTCACATCAATACCAAGACATGCAATACAACCAAAACAATACTAAGCAGATCAAACCAACAAACATTCAATATTCAATCAAACGAGAAATAAACTAGGAGATAAAACTCCGCATGCAGCCTATGGTCTCTCTAGCCAATTCTCTTAGTCCTATGATCTTCACTATGATCACCTGAAAATGATGCTTAAAAACGTCAACACAAAGGTTGGTAAGAGACATAGGTTTAAGACACGAAAATCAAATCTTATACACAATTACTGTGATTAATACAAACATAGCAGGACAATTACTACACTATCATATAAGCTAGCATGCAAATGTAACCAAAACAAGCATGGAAATGGAACTTGTCCCTCGATCCAACAAGTATCAACAATTGGGTAGGAACGTTACCCCCGATCCCATAAACCATCACATCACATGGGTAGGAACGTTACCCTCGATCCTGATATCATGACAAATGGGTAAGAACGTTACCCCCGATCCCAATACACATAAGCATTTAGCACGTAACATACAATAGCCAAGTAAAGTCTATACATTTTCAAAAAAGGCACATAATCACAGTAATTAGAACATTTCAAATCCATTTGCATCATTTCCATCCCAATTTAAAAACAATGTAAAAGAGGGACCATGAAACTCACCTGATACACAACTACTTCACAAATCCTTGTGCAAAGTCTATACAAACAAAGTCTACGGGTTACACATGATTAAGGCTTCAATGCCATAAGCATGTAACCTTTCAATTGATGGATTTTAATGTCTATATTATAGTTATAAACGCTCTACCACACTTCCCATACTTTACTTATACTCTAAATACCTTAAAGCCCTTTATTCAAGTTTTTAGTTTTTCGGCAGAATTTTGTAGTCACTTTATGACCACAAATAAAATACTAAATCATCAAATTAACTTTTCCCCTTTCATTCCTTACCTTCCCAATGGGTTATGAACTACTGTGATTTTTAGTTAAAATAATATTGAGTCTAGCTATTTAAAAAAAATCAACATCACAAAGTGTCTAGAAATGGACCTGATTGGACCACTCAAAAGTTTGGCTTGACCAGACCTATTTAGACACTTGGAAAAATCTACAAAAATTCCAGAAGTTCATAGACATTATAAACTTACTACTGTAGCAATCCCATCAATTAAAAAAATGTTTTGATATGGTTTTTGGCCTCACAAACACAACTCAGAATCTGCCCCGAAAACTCAGATTCGACAACGAATCTTGTAAAATTATTTTGACTGACTTTCATTCATTTTTAATTCATGAAACCCTTGGGTTGGAAAGTAGACTCTCTGTAGTTATTTTTAGGCTCTAGAAAATCAATAAAAGCTATCCGTATGACCGAGTTATGACTCTCTCAAAATGACTCAAAAATCTGCCGAGTTTTTAATTCTGAATTTACAATAATTAAACTTAATTAACTCACCCAAAACCCTAATTATTATCCCTAAAACGATTTTTGATTATCAAAACATCTTAATTAAAGATTATTTACAATAACCTAATCCATCAATTCAATTGTTACATAATTTAAACAATGATTAAAACATATGTGTGATTAAGAGTGTAAAAAAAACTAAACTGATTTAAGATTAACAAAGAAATCAAACCTTGATTCTTGAGAGCTTAAAAAAATGACAATGGCTGCTATGGTTTGTGTAGGGTTCGACTGAATAAAAGGAAAAGAGAGAATACAACTTTTTTTTTTATAAAACATTGATTTGAGTTGGACTTGGACTTGGGCTCTCCTTTTTCCTTACCTCAAAAATAAATTATCAAACCTCGTTATTCTAATTAAATTTTTAACTCGAAATTAACGATTACACGATACGCTAATTTCACAAATGCCGTAATACCAAACGCGCTAAATTCTAGAATCCCCATCAATACGAAATGAGATGATTAAATCATTCATTTTCACTCTTACAACTCATATAATAACATATATATCAAACCACATAAACCACCAAGTCAACTTATGTACATAAATCAAAACACATAAAGATAGGAAAGTTAACTCTAACGGTTAAACTAACCTCGCTAAATCACGGTTGTAACAGTCTCCCCTCCTTAGAGAAATTTCGTCCCGAAATTTATTCGCTTCTACCGTTAACAATTTTGCTTACCCACATGAGAGTACAAATAGCAGCATAACACCTATAAGCGAAAAGTACATTCAACTACATGAGTCTCGCCCGTCCTCGAGGAAACTCGTCAAAAACCTTAAGTTGTGTAACAACTTGGTCCATAACTCAACTCCGTAACTCTTCAAACAAGAACTGTCTTGAAATTAAGTTATGTGTTGTTACAAAGCTAAACGTTTTTGAAGAGTTGGCTCGACTTCAGGTTTACTCAATATATAACTTTAACCAAACCACATAAGAACATTTAAGGATGCACTAAGGTCTACCAGTAACCCTATGTACCCAACTTTATATAATACTTCCAACTATAACTTGCTCAATGAGTAAGTGTGGATTCCTAGTTTTCATTAAATCCTCATAACCTTGCTTCGAGTTCCACCAGACTTTAACTATCGAAATCCTACTACGCTTCAAACTTTTAACCTCACGATCGATAATCTCGACAGGTTCTTCAAAAAAAACGAAGAGTTTTGTGTACCTTAATTTTTTCCAAAGGCACGTGCATATTTGCATCCATCCAATACTCTTTTAAATTTGAAACACATCAAATACACTACTAAATTATTGAGACAATCTAAATCAACAGGCCATAGGACTGATCCTTTTAATGATCTCAAATGGTCCCACGTATCTTGGTGCTAACATGTCTTTCTTTCCAAAATGCACTACATCTTTTCAAGACGACACTTCCAACATCACTTTATCACCAACTTCAACTCTAAATGTTTACGCCTATTGCCACCATAGCCCTTTTTGGCAATCTCTAGCCGCTTTGAGCTTTTCTTTAATCAATATCACCTTATTAGTTGTCTCTTGTACCAAATTCTGGTCCAATCGACCAAACTTCTTAAATTTCAGCCCAAAGAACATGTGACCTACACTTCCTTCCATACAACGCTTCAAATAGAGCACATCAAACACCCGAATGATAACTATTATTGTAGAAGACTTAGTTAAG
Source organism: Tanacetum coccineum (assembly GCA_026074375.1). Lineage (NCBI taxonomy): Eukaryota > Viridiplantae > Streptophyta > Magnoliopsida > Asterales > Asteraceae > Tanacetum > Tanacetum coccineum. Next base: position 14,021 of record BQNB010151428.1, read on the forward strand.
GGTAGATAAGTATCCTAACTACCACCAAAATCAATCACGCACGCTCTCAACATATCCTTCAAAGTGTGAATGGTACGCTCACTTTGTCTGCCCGTTTGAGGATGATAAGCTGTACTCATATCCAACCGCATTTCTAAGGCTTTCTGTAATGTTTGCCAAAATCGCGACGTAAATCGTCCATCTCGATCAGAAATATTCGACACTGGTACTCCATGCCTTGACAATCTCATTGATATAAAATCTTGCTAATTTTCTCTATACTATAGTCTTCACGTGTTGCCAGAAAATGAGTTGTCTTGGTTAGTCTATCGACTATTACCCAAATCGTATCATACCCACTCCTTGACCTCGACAACTTAGTGATAAAGTCCATAGTGATTTTGTCCCATTTCCACTCGGGTATCTCTGGCTGTAGTAGCAAACCCGACGGTCTTTGATGTTTAGCCTTCACTTTCGAGCAAGTCAAACACTTAATAACATATGTAGCTATATCCTTCTTCATACGTGACCACCAATACATGTCTCGCAAATCATAATACATCTTATCCGCTCCCGGATGAATAGATTATCCCGTAGCATGATCCTCATCCATAATTACGGTCCTTACATCACCTATCAAAGGAATTCATATTTTATCCATAAAGTATAACCCTCAATCTTCAGTTGTTGTGATGCATATGCGATCACCTTTCTTTTCTGCATCAGCACACACCTGAATCCTTGATTTGACGCATCACAATAAACTACAAAGTCATTTGTTCCATCAGGCAATGACAATATTGGTGCATCACATAAATTTTCCTTTGAGGTCTGAAAAGCTTCCTCTTGTTCCATGCCCCACTCATACTTTTGCGTCTTCTGCGTTAGTGTAGTGAGAGGTTTAGCAATCTTGGATTTTTTTTTGATAAAACGTCAATAGTATTCTGCTAATCTCGGAAATGATTGCATCTCTGATGGTGTCTCAGGTGCTCTCCAATTCTTCACTGCTTCAATCTTGCTAGGATCCACGTGAATACCATTGCTATTAACCACATGTTCAAGGAAATGTACTTCTTATAGCCAAAACTCACACTTAGAAAACTTGGCAAGCAACTTCTTCTTCATCAGTTCTAAAACTAACTTCAATTGAACTTCGTGATCCTCCTTAGGCTTCGAGTAGATCAAAATGTCATCAATGAACAAAATGACGAGCTTATCTAGATACGGCTTACACACACGGTTCATTAAGTCATGGAACCGCTGGTGCATTAGTCAACCTGATAGGCATAATCGTAACTCAAAGTGTCCATACCGCGTCCTAAAGGCGGTCTTCAGAATATCTTCTTCATGCACTCTTAGCTGATGATAACCAGAACGAAGATCTATCCTAGAGAAATAACGTGAACTTTCTAACAGGTCGAACAAGTCGTCGATCGAGGAAAGAGGATAATGGTCCTTGTTGGTTACCTAAGAATCACTTTCACTTCATATTGATGAACAAGAAATAAAGATTAGAAGAAAGTGGGAAGAATTGTAGAGAGAAGTTAGAGAGAGAAACAAAGAGAAGAAGAGTTGGATGATTAACTTGCAAAATTACAAATGAGAATTAACAAGAATCAACACCCTCTCCATACTTGGAGAGGGGTATTTATACTTATACCATTTGGGCTTTGATGGGCCGAATGGTATTTGTCTTGGGCCAGGCTCGGGATTACAATGGACCTTAGTCCACAACTTATACAATATTAGATTAAATGAGCCCGTTTACCCGTTTAGCCTATTACAACGTATAATTAATTAATGACTGAGACCTAATATTATTATGAACGAACTTCCATTGTTCGACTCATTATTTTGAGACTAACAGTTTCTTAGCCAATGACTCGCGGCTCCAGTTTAGGA
>BQNB010151429.1:0-15901 GCA_026074375.1 Tanacetum coccineum
ACAAAGTACGTTTCCATCAATGTTCAAAATGGATCATTACAGTTGTTTGTATGGAATTATGCGATATATCTTTTTGTAACCATGCAACCATGCATGCAGTTGTTTGTAAAGATGGGCACTAAGAGTATGAAGCGAATGTACCTTTGTCCCCTCGATAGAATTCACTGTTAAGCTATATGCCGCGATTAGCAAGCAGACTATTAATTTCTGAGTTGCTCTAGAGGTTCTACATGGCGTATTATCAGATATTAATAACAACCGATGTTAAATATCTTTATGAAGGGATTGATCTGTTTCAGGTTTTCTTTATTATACTAACTCATACCCATACTGATACTGATTAGAAACCATAAACATACTCTATTGTTACTTCGTTTAATGTTTTCTTGATTTGGTTACGTTTTGTACACCTCTTCAGGTTAATTTGGTAGTAAATTTTGATGTGCCAGTAAAATGTGATTCTTCGGACGAGCCTGACATGGAAGTATACTCAGACCATTCTGCTCCCACGGTAATATTTCGCTTTATAATTTCTGGTTTTATCTCCTTCTTGAGACGTTTTTAATCTCTGTCTAACCTTTACTTGGCGCGTGCATGTGGTAGTATATATCTATGCATACTTTTAGTTGATATATTTATGTTTGGTGATAATATTTGTTGACCAAAAAAAGGCTTATCCGAAATTAACAAGTCATAATCTTGTGTCGATTGAGTTAATTAATATTACAAATACTTATAATGAAAAGCAGTTGTATCTCAACCTGCTATGTGGTCAGGGTGGGTTTTCTTAATAATTATTTCTTACTTGGTTGATGTAAACCTTAATTTATTTGATGACCGTTTACATTAGATGGTTATTTCTAGTCTACGCGATTTATCTCAAAAGCAAAATTAAAAGTAAACGCGTATCGGACTAAAATGAACAGTGACTAATAATAGGAGTCGTAAAATGACCTAAAATTGAGAAGTGTTACACTAAAGTCAATTAAACAAGAATCTTTCTTGAAACTTAGTGACTAAGTTGTCACCTCTACGGTTTCTCACACAAACACGTCCAACGAACACGTCAAGATGCTAGTCTTTACTTCACGTCTCACAAAAGCCTTGTATTGAATCTTTCTTGGATCGAAGCTCTCTAACAAATTCAATTATTCTTCATCGAAAATCAGCCAACAACCCTTTTGAGGTTTGTACCAAAAATCAATAAACCCTAATTATGGTTTATGTGATTTCGGTTTAACCGAATCAATGATCTTCCTTAAATCGAATTCGATCTTTGTGGGAGCTCAAATCGCACAAACAAACCCGTTTAGGGTTTACCGAAAATCAAAAGAAGAAAAAGAGGAAGAACCGAAAACCCTTGGGAAGGGATTTTTGGTCGAGTATTTAGGGAAGAGAAAAACCGAATACAATTTAGGTTTTAGGGTTGTGAATGCATGAGTAATGAGGTTGGGTATAAGTGTTTATATAGGCACCTAAACATACTCCTTGTAGAATAAGGAAACCTCTATTACTTGCTCCTACCATCCTCTCTTTCCCTACCCCATTCCCTAAACGACACAAAACCCCTCCCCCCCCCCATCTAAAAGCCCGTATATGGCGGATAACACCAAGCACCCTTTGGGTTTGGGTTTTGTTCAATTTGTAAGTCCTTGATTCTACATAATTTATATAATCAGGTTAGTCTTAGTTATAAACTACAATGGTTATTCAAATATATTACGTGAAGTATATTAAATAATAAACGGATCTATGTGTTTTTAACGGGTGTGCCAATAGTCAGATATCTTAGTCGTTTAAACACCAGATTCAACTACCACATTCAAAGATACAACGTAAGCTTTTACTGCGCTGAAAAATAGAATATACATAGAAAAGTTTGTCATTATTGTGATGATTTAATCAAATTTGCACGTAAAACGATCTTTTGTTGATAAACCAATATGAAACTGTAACTGCTTGTTCGCCTGTTCATTTAAAGTTCTAACTGAAATTCTATGTCAGAAGTTATTAGTAACTTAAGATGTCGTAATACTAACCAGAGCGTCTAAGAAAAGTATTTGATTATGAGTTTTCATTAATTCTTTAATTATTAATGAAAGGGGTGATGGTAGAAGACTAGCGAGGATTACGTGAAACAATATAGAGGAACACAAGTTGAACTTCAAAGATGAGTCCACGTAAGCGTATACAAGGAGAAGAAGATGGTCGTGAGACGTATGTGTTCCAAACCCAATCAAGCCTAAAGCATTTTACAATGCTATATCAACACTAACGCTAATTCAAAAAGCATGTCTAGAACAAATAGGGTTTGGAAGATAATGATTTTCCATGTAGACGGGGTTTCGTTCTAAATCGGGGCTTTTGATTGGACATTTTGATTGCAAAACAGGAGAGATTAAAATTACGTGAAAGACCTCACTGTAATCACTAGTGGTGACTAGAGTGACATGCTTGGAATTAGAAATGAAGGAGTGAATATACCTGCTGCAGAAGAAACAAAGATGAAGGCCTGGTTTTGGATGGACCAATTTGAAAAAGGGAAAAATATCACACCAAGTGATGTTAAGTAAGGGATAAGGAAATCGAAAGTGATTCATATGAAGTTGTGATCTAATATACTAGACCATTTCAGCGTAAATATCTATCAACCATCAATTGGTGCAGTTATGTTTGGAGATGTCTTCAAACATGTAAGAATGGCTGGAAAAGGGAGATTATGAATAGTTACTTTTTAGGTCGTATAACCTTTTTAACCGCAAGTAATTTAATTTACATTTTACAATATAAATACCTTTGCATATATGTTTCAATGATTGTTGATGATTTATACAATAATTGCTTATTTTATTCTACAACGAATGTATGTTTATGGAGCGATCTGTTACGCTTTTAGTGTGGACATAAAAGACCACCAACAACATTTTGGACATTTGAGTTGCTCAAAGAGAGGTAGTTCGGAGAACTAAAGTTGGGAGGATTGGAGAAGAGTGAAATTGAAGCCCCTTATGTTGAAGAAGAACATGTTGGACATCTGAGTTGCTCAAAGAGAGGTAGTTCGAAGAACTAAAGTTGGGAGGATTGGAGAAGAGTGAAATTGAAGCCCCTTATGTTGAAGAAGAACATGTTGGACATCTGAGTTGCTCAAAGAGAGGTAGTTCGAAGAACTAAAGTTGGGAGGATTGGGGAAGGTTGAAATTGAAGGCCCTTATATTGAAGAAGAAAGCAATTCGATGCCTGAAAATATGTAGGTAACTTGTGATGTTGGAATGCTTATTTTTATTCATATGAGAATAAATATGGAAGAATGCGTTAGAAGTCTCTCATCCAGACATTTTCTTCATCAATTCACATATAGGCAACTCACTGAAATATCCAGGAACCCACCTTTCTCTAAGATTGTACATTTCAGATAACCATTTGTTCTGACTAAGGTTATACTTAGATATCAAATCATGCTAGCATTCTTCGAATACTTAAGGACCAATGTATAGATTCCAAACAAGTATGTGAAAGTCTTTCCTGAATTGAGAAACCTCCAGACCCCACCTACAAGTAATGCATTTTAGTAAACTGTTTTCGCGAGCACATGCACACTTAAAGTTATATTTTTATAAGTCGAACGATTAGAATTCGTAAATACTTGTACACATCATAAATATACATTGCCGGGAAGTTTTTGCATAATATGCCACATGCATAACCTATGTTGAGAGTGTGGGAACATTATTAGAACAACATTCCTTAACGCAACGTCATGATCTCTAAGTGCAAAAGGTTGTTGCTTTCCATGAGCTTTTAAAAACGCCTCTAGAATCCAACAATAAGATTCATAAGTTTCGTCAGAGAGTAACACATCATATTTCTGATGAGTTGTGTCGCACATTTTTGAAGCTGCTTTAATCTATGATGAAACGTATGAATCTTATTGGTGAATGCTAGAGGCATTTTTAAAAGCGCACGGGAAGTAACCACCTCTTGCACTTACACATCAGGACGATGCGTTAAGGAAGGTTGTTCTAAAAATGTTCCCTAATCTCACCATAAGTTATGCATGTGCCATATTCGCAGAAAAACCCCGGGAAGGTACATTTATGATGTGCACAAGTATTTACAGATTCTAATTGTTCCATTATAAAAATATAACTTTAAGTATGCACATGCTCATGGAAACAGTTTACTAAATGCATTATTAGAATGTGTTAGGTAATCTTGAGGCCGATTCTAAATCCTGAAAAGAATTTCACAAACTTGTTTGGAATGTATACATTGTTCCTCAAGTATTCGAAGAACACTGAAATTACTTGATATCTTAGTCAGAACAAATGGTTATTTAACATGTACAATATTAGAAAAAGGTGGGTTCTCAGATATTTCAATGAGTTACCGATGTGTGGATTGATGAAGACAACGTAGAGATTTTTAACACATTCTTCCAAATTTATTCTCATCATGGTACTGACCTATCATTATGTCTTTCACCGTCTCGAACTCGTTAGTGGAAAGGTCAACAACTAAATGACTTTGTACTTTATCACCTAAATCTACTTCCAAACTAGCTTTATGTGGTTAATATTCCCTTGTTTCCTTTTCAGTATGCATATTAGCATGACTTGTCCCCTGGTTCCCACATGGTTCGTACCACAATGATTCAATATAGCATTCACAAAAACCAGCCAACAAATTATTACCCAGAAACATGATGCAACAACGTTTTTTTCAAATCCAACCACTCCTTATGTATACACTCGACATACTTGTTAAGTTTCCACACGAAGCTCTAGCTTATAATAACAAATGATGTCACATTCTTATTTGACATGCACACAACAAATAAAAATAAGCATTCCAGCATCACATGTTATCTCCATATTTTTAGGCACCATATCGCCTTCTTCTTCTTCAACATAAGGGCCTTCAATTTCACCATATCCTAATCCTCCTGACTTTATTTCTTTGAAATCCCTCTCTTTGAGCAACTCACATGTCTAAAATGTTGTTGGTCATCTCTTTTGTCCAACACTAAAAGCGTTGCAGACCGTTCCATCAACATACATCATCTATTTCACACGTTGACAAAAAAATAAACAATTATAATATAAATCACTAACGATCTTCTAAAATATATGCAAAAGCATTGTAAAACATAAATTAAATTACTTATAGTTGAAAGTGTTATATGGCCTAAAAAGTAACTACTCGTTTTTGTCCCATTTTGAGTCATTCTTACATGTTTGAAGATATCTCCAAACATAAGTGCACTAGTTGATGGTCGATAGATCTGTATTTGCGCGAATATGGTCTAGTATATTCCGATAAAAAGTTCCTTTAGCCTTATCGTTTCCTATCAATGAAGTGTATAGAACAAGGAAATTCAACTTGAAGTTCTTACCAACCACTTTCGATTTCCTTATCCAATACTTAACATCACTTGGTGTGATATCTTTTCCCTTTTTCAAATTGGTTCGTCCAGTTTTGAACGTTTTCTTCATCTTTTGTTTCTTCTGCAACCAATACCAAGCATGTCACCTATCGACGACATACTGATTACAAGAGACTCTTTCACCATTTCAATTTCCATTCTTTTCGGATCAAAATTGTCTACAACATAAAAACCGATTTTAGATAGAATATCCTTTAAAATGAAGTATGCTTCCAAACATTATTTGTTCTACACATGCCTTTTGAATTGGCGTTAGTGTCGATATATCATTGTAAAATTCTTTGGGTCTTTGATCCGATTTGGAACACATACATCTTACACCCATCTCCTTGTATATGCTTGCCTTTGAAGTTCTAGCTTTTGTCATTTTCTCGATCATTTCAACATCACAAACTACAAGGCTCTCCTCGGGTGGCTACATTCCTTGAAAATTATTATCAAAGAACCTAGATTAGAATCATTAAACAACCATAAACTTATATATAAAAAGTGATCCTTGAAGATTGTAAATGTTGCACTACTTTCTGTGAAAGCACAATGATTATTAGTCTTGCATCTTTTGTTTTTCCATTTTCAAAAGGATATACAAAGTGATCCTTGAAGATTATAAATGTTGCGCTACTTTCTATGAAAGCACAATGACTATTAGTCTTGCATCTTTGGTTTTTCCATTTTAAAAAGTATTCTCTCAAAGAACCTAGTTTAGAATCATCAAACAACCGTAAACTTATATATACAAAGTGATCCTTGAAGATTGTAAATGTTGCGCTACTTCATGTGAAAGCACATCGATTATAGGTCTTGCAGTTGCATAATTAACCATAAACAAAAGCACGTGACAAAGAGATTAGAACATTGAAAAGCAACTAAATATTGATCAACCGAAAATATCATCTTCCTCTTAATCAACTTCATCTTCATCATCTTCTCAAACGGTAAGTTTTATTGCGGCTAAACAAGAAAACTTGGTTTCTTTTCTTCCTCTTGGTATTAGACATTGATAAAACATCATCAAAAGTATCATCATCCCCATTGAAAAGACCCCCATATTCTGAACTTTAGATTTCAATAACATCGTTTCATTTCTATGTTGCCAAGTTTGCTTTGCTTTTCTTTTTTATTTGATTCGCGAATCACCTCATTAGCCAACGGTTGGGTATCAAGTTTCATGTTGTCTTCATGCTGTTGTTAAAAGATGGAAAACAACATTACGCCTTTATACGAATAAATAGATATCTCAAACAAAAAGAAAAGTGTAAAAGTGTTACCTCATGAAGATCGAAATAGATATCATGAAGATCGAAATTATTGTTCCAGCTTGCTCTTTGTATGAAGAAGAAATTGTCACGTATTGATAAATAAAATTTTCCGTGAGATGTTGTAACATAACTTTAGCTTGATTTCTTCGTTCATAGCCATCTTCGCAATGCCAAATTCGTCATCTTGAACCAACAAATCTGTGACAATGGTGCTATTTACTTACATGTTATTGAACTGACAAATATGTTACAATAGTGTTATTTTCAAACACAATGACCTCTTGTGAAGTTGTTGTTTCGCTAGTTTTCCGGTCATCAGCCGCTTCAACTTCATCTGGAAGATCATCAACGATAATCACATCATTCCAATTCCAGTTTCTCAAGTTATCTCCACGTTTTCTTTTTTCGTTGCCTCCTTGTTGATTGTGATACCACAAATTAATTCAGCGATATCCTGATATAGAATAAAGTAAATTGAGAAAATAATAATGACGTTAAAAAAAGAGACTACTAAGATAGTAGCATAACAATTGAAATAGTGCGATCAAGAACTAAAAATAGTTATATTGTTCCTAAACCCATTCATGATCTTCATTATCTTCATCTTCTTCATTTGCATCTTCATCAAATAGTCGACACAACTTGTTTCTTCCTATGATTTTGATTTGGTTTTTCTTGTTTCGCTTAATTGGCGCCATTAGGATATGATCATCATTAATTTCTTGCATGAGAAGTTAAAGTATGAGTTAAGGCACTATGTGAGACTCTATGACAATACTGTTATTTTCGGACACAATGGCCTCTTGTACAGTTGTTGTTTTGCTAGTTTTTCGGTCATCAGCAGCTTCAACTTCATCTAGAAAATCAGCAACGATAATCACATCGCTCGAGTTCTAGTTTCTCAAATTATCTTTACATTTTTTTTCATTGCCTCCTAGTTGATTGTGATAACACGAATTATTTCATCGATATCTTGATATAAAATAAAGTAAATTAAAAAAATAATTATGACGTTAAAAAAGCTTAAAATGCATGATATATAAGACCTACCACATGGTTGTTGTGGTTGTTTGCCATCATATCATGGATGATAGCGGGTTAGAATGAATGATTTAAAGAAAGTTATACTTAAACTTGTTTTGTATATGAAGTAATATGAACACCTAATATGTACACACAATTACCTGATGGCTTGCCATTTCGATTTGTATGTAAAGAGTGAAAATATTTGGTTGTTTTTTTTGGGTAATGAGTGAAAGTGACCCCGTATATATAGTATAAAAGTGACATAAACCTAGGCGATGCATGGAGTAACACATGTGCGAAAAAAATGAATTTTTAAAAGTTTTAAACAACATCAGATCTCTATTTTGTTGAAAGGGTTAATATACCTTTTTTGATTTGTTAGAGAAGTTTGTTTATCTTATCAGTTCCTTAAAATAGGTCATGTAAATGGTGAAAAGTGTATATGTTTATTTTTTGATGATATGGATTAATGTTTTATTCGTAGGATCAATTTAATATACAAGCCTGACCATATAAAATAAACATATACATTTTGCCGCCATTTAGGTAACCTATTTTAGGGGAGGGGGGGGGGTGTCCAGGATGTGGTGGGCGTGGGATGGGGGGGGGTGTGGGGGGGGTGTGGTGTGGGGGGGAGGGGGGGGGAGGGGGGGGGGGGGAGGGGGTGGAAGTGTGTTTGGGGCGTGCGGGTGGGGGAGTGGGAGGTAGGGGGAGGGGGGGCGGTGGGGGGGAGGAGCGGGGTGGTATGGATGGGAAGGGGGGAGGGGGGGTGGGGGGGAAGGGGGGGGGGGGATGGGCGGGGGGGCGGGGTAGGGTGGAGGTAGGGAGGGTGGGGTGGGGGGGGGGCGGGAGGGGAGGGGGGGGAGGGGGGGGCCGGTGGGGGTAGGGGGGCGGGGAGGGATGGGGGGGAGGAGGGCTGGGAGGTGTGAATGGGGCGGGGGGGGGAGGGGGGGAGAGGGGGGGGGAGGGGATGGAAGAGGGGGGGAGTTTGAGTGGGGGGAGGCGGAGGAGCGCGGATGGCGTGGGGGGAGGTGGGGGGGAAGTGGGTGGGGGGGACGGGGGGGGTGGGCGAATGGGGGGAGGGAGGGGGGGGAGGGGGGGAGGGGGGGTGGAGGATGGGGGCTCGGTGAGGGGGGAGAGGGGGAGGGGATGAGAGGCTGGGGGGAGAGGTGGTTGGTTGGGAGGGGGGGGGTGGGGGGCGCGGGGGTGTAGGGTGGGGGGTGGAGGGGTGGGGGGTTGGGGGGGCGGAAGGTGGGGGGGGGGGAGGGGGGGAGTGGGATGGGGGCGGGTGGAGGGGGGGGGTTGGGGGTGGGGGGGAGGAAATGGGGGGGGTGGGGATGTGGGGGGGGGGGAAGGGGGGGAATGGAAGTGGGGGGGGGGGGGGGGGGGGGGTGGGTTGGGGGCGGCTTGGTAGGGGGGGGACGGGGGGGGGGGGATGGGGAGGGGGTGGGGCGGGGGAAGTGGGTGGGTAGTGGGGGGGGGGGCTAGTCGAGAGAGGGGGGGGGGGGTGGGGGGTGGGGGGGGTGTGGGGGGAGGGAGGGGGGGTTGGGGGGGAGGAGGGGGGGTGGAGGGGTAGGGGGGGGAGGGGGGGGGGGGGGGGGGGGGGGTGGTGGGTGAAAAATTGCGGGGAATGAGGGGGGGATGAGAGCTGGGGGTGGGGTATTTGACTGGTAGGGGAGTGGGGTGGGGGGGGGTTGGGGGGGGGGGGGGGGGGGGTGGGGGCAGGAGGGTGGAGGAGGATGGGGGGGATGGGGATGTATGGGGGTATTGGCGAGGGGGGTGGGTGGGGGGGTGTTGTGGTGGGGTTGGTGGGGGGTGGGGGTGGGATGGAGGGGAGTGGCGGGGTGGGGTGGGGGGGGGGGGGAAGGGGGAGAGGGTGAGGTTATATGGGGGGGGTGATATATAGGGGTGGGGGGAGGGGGGGGATGGGAGGGGATTGGGGGTGGGGTCGGGACGGGGCGGGGATCTGGGGGGGGGGGTGCGCGTGGTGGAGATATTGGCGCATTTGTTGGTTTGTTTGGGTGTTGGTGTGTTTTGGAGTGTTGCATTTTTTTCAGCTTTCCATTTCTTCTTTTTTTTTCTTTCTTTTTTTTTTTCAATTTTTGTTATATACAGTTTTTTTATCTCTTTTTACATTTTTTTTGTTTTGTATTTTTTTCTGTTTTTTTTTTTTTTTATCTTTTCGTATTTTTTTTTCTTTTTTTTTTTTTTATTTTTTTTCAGATCTCTATTTTGTTGAAAGGGTTAATATACCTTTTTTGATTTGTTAGAGAAGTTTGTTTATCTTATCAGTTCCTTAAAATAGGTCATGTAAATGGTGAAAAGTGTATATGTTTATTTTTTGATGATATGGATTAATGTTTTATTCGTAGGATCAATTTAATATACAAGCCTGACCATATAAAATAAACATATACATTTTGCCGCCATTTAGGTAACCTATTTTAGAGGACGGATAAAATAAACAAACTTCTCCAACAAATCAAAAAAAGGTATATTAACCCTTTCAAAAAAAAGATGCATTGTTTAAACTTTTAAAGATTCATTTTTTTGCCGCATGTGTTATCCAATGCATCACCTAAGTTTAGGTCACTTTTGTACTATATATATGAAATGCATCACCTAAAATTAGGTCACTTTTGTACTATATAAATGAGGGGCCACTTTCACTCATTGTCCACAAAACACAACCAAATATTTTCACTCTTTACATACAAATCAAAATGGCAAACCATCACGTAACTTTGTGTACATATTAGGTGTACATATTACTTCATATACAAAACAAGTTTAAGTATCACTTTATTTAAATCATGCATTCTAATATGCTGAAATCATCCATGATGGCAAACAACCACAACAACAAATGGTAGGTTTTATAAATCATGTTTTAAAACTTTTTTTAACGTCAATATTTTTGTTTAATTTATTGAATTCTATATAAGAATATCGATGAAATAATTCGTGTTATCACAATCAACAAAGAGGCAACGAAAAAAAGATAACTTGAGAAACTAGAACAGTTGATGATCTTCCAGATGAAGTTGAAGTTGTTGATGACCGGAAACTGACGAAACAACAACTGTGCAAGAGGTCATTGTGTCTGAAAATAACACCATTGTTACATATTTTTCAATTCAAGAACATGCAAATAAATAAAAAGACATACTTCTCATACTCTTTTACTTTTGTTATGACAAAAAGTCTGACATAGTGCCTTAACTCATACTTTAACTTCTCATGTAGGAAATTAATGATGATCATATCCTAATGGCGCCAATTAAGCGAAACAAGAAAAACCAAATCAAAATCACAAGAAGAAACACGTTGTGTCGACTATTTGATGAAGATGCAAATGAAAAAGATGAAGACAATGAAGATCATGAATGGGTTTAAGAACAATATAACTATTTTTAGTTCTAGATCGCACTATTTCAATTGTTATGCTACTATCTTAGTGTCTCTTTTTTAACGTCATTATTATTTTTTAATTTATTTTATTCTATATCAAGGTATCGTTGAAATAGTTCGAGCTATCACAATCAACAAGGAGGTAACAAAAAAAGAAAACGTAGAGATAACTTGAGAAACTGGAACTGGAGTGATGTGATTGTCGTTGATGATCTTCCAGATGAAGTTGAAGCTATTGATGACCGGAAAACTAGCGAAACAACAACTTTACAAGAGGTCATTATGTCCGAAAATAACACTATTGTAACAGATTTGTCAGTTTAAGAACATGTAAGTAAATAACACTATTGTCACACATTTTTCTGTTCAAGATTATGAATTTGACATTGCGAAGATGGCTATGAATGAAGAAATCAAGGTAAATTATGTTAAAACATCTCACGTCAACTTTTATTTATCAATACGTGACAATTTCTTATTCATATGAACAACAAGCCGGGAACAAAAATTTTGATCTTCGTGATATCTATTTCGATCTTCATGAGGTAACACTCCCTTTTACATTTTTCATTTTGTTTGAGATATCTATTTATTCGTATGAAGGCGTAATGTTGTTTTCCATCTTTTAACAAAAACATGAAGACAACGTGAAACTTGATACCCAACTGTTGGCTAATGAGGTGATTCACGAATCAAAGAAAAGGAAAAGGGAGGAAAACTTGGTGACATGGAAATGGAACGATGTTATTGAAATCGAAAGTTCAGACGATGAGGGTATTTTCGATGGGGATCATGATACTTTTTAAGATGTTTTGTCAATTTCAAATACCAAGAGGAAGAAAAAGAACCAACTTTCCATGTTTAGCCACAATATACTTACCGTTTGATTGACGAATATGATGACAATGAAGATGATTAAGAGGAATATGATATTTTTGGTTGATCAATATTTAGTTTCTTTTCAATGTTCTGATGTCTTTGTCACATGCTTTTGTTTATGATTTTTCTTACTGCTTATTTGGTTTAACCATAAGTCGAATTCTTCATGGTATTGGTTTTTAGTGAATAAATGTTATTTGGGTCACCTATGTTTTATTGAAATTATAATATACTTATAGTTGTGGAGTAGTTGGTGAAATATATGATTCACGTAACGTTATCATGCATCATTCTTGTAGCTTTCCTTTCAATGATCAAATAATAAAATGAACAAATAAAAAGTAGAGTAAAGTGCAAGATACATCCCCTATTGTCAGACCTTGCTTAAAGCAGAAACACGAGGTGCGGCAATTCGAATCTCAAGCATAAGAGAATAGATAACACCATACATGATTTAATTAAAAGATACATCTAATTACAACCTTTGTCTCAAACAAGTTTCCAAAATTTACAACATTGATTGTTGAAACATAAGTTTCTCAAAAGTAAAAACACTTGTTTTTGGATCATATCACATCACAAAAGACGACAAACTAAAAGCACCTAATGTAAATGCTTTGCTATAGTTCCACCAACTAATCACCTAAAAAGCATGATAAAATGGGTCAACTGTGAAAATATTTGGTGAGTACACAAGTTTTAACTAACAAAAACATTTCCAAGAGAAATGTCCTCATGGTAAAAGTAACAGCAATTCATTTTCTATGCTTATAAAACCAATAAGACAATAGTGAAAATGACATACATATCTAAGCACTTAATGAAATCACACAATTGCAACAACTGAATCTCATAACACAAACCACATAGTAAGAATCCACACAATGAGACCAAAGGGCAGGATGCTACTTCCCCAAATAGTAACGGGGGTTACTTCTTATATTGTACTATTTACCCATGGTCTACAAACACATAACACAATAATACCCAAGGGTAGGGTGCTACTTCCTCAAATAGTAATAGGGGATACTTCCCATATTATACTATTTACCTAAGGTCCAATCAATGCAACACAATAAAACCCAAAGGCATGGTGCTACTTCCCCAAATAGTACTAGGTGCTACTTCCTAAATTGTACTATTACCCATGGTCCAAATGCAACCAGTAAGACTCATGTGCTATCATGTAGGGTCAATTTATTGATTACCAAGTTTTAAATTTAAATTTAGCCGACTTATCCTAAAACAACACTTTAACGGGCAGTGTACCCGATCGGGTGGAGTTTCGCGGTAAGTAGGGTGTCGAACACTAAGAGCGAGGTCGTTAACCTTATATTCTATCAGTATTTTAATTACTCTACTTAAGTTAATTCTAATTACTTGTTAAACCCATGCTATGTACATTTTATAATAGGATTAGGGGGTTTTCAGCCTGAGAAACTGGCACGGGTTTTATGGTGACAATAATCAATTATAAACACAATAAACATGCAAGAAAATAATCAGAAGATAAAAGAGCGGCACAAGCCAAATGATAGAAATTGTATTAGCCATATTAAATACAATTAAATGTTGGGTTTGTTTATTTAGTGCAATGATTTCTTATCTCGAAGCGGCATATCATTCTTAAGACTTAGGCGGGACATCATCCTAAGACCTAGACACATTGAATCCTGTCACAATTAACGTATCCGCATAAAGCATCCTTTTAGTTTAATTATAATCTATCTAGGGATTAAAGCAATGGTGATCTTGTTAAACCCTAGCCCATCGGGACTTTACCCACTTACTGTTTGACGGTATTTTATATACTGGTAGTTCATTGTTCAAGTATTTACCAATTAATTAAGAACATACTTGTTGAAGCATACGGGTCACCTGCCGGTCTAACTAAGCTCATAATTTAAAGGCAAAGTTATAACATTATTTGTGATCCTATTGGTCCAGTAATATAAAACATAATATGGAGAGTTATCCCAGTATCTAGATTACTTGTGAGGTATCACTAGACCCAATTGAATGATAGGTCGCATATTCAAACACGTAGACAAGTATTAGGTGATAAACATAATTAAACTTTCAACGAAAAATTAAGAAATTGAGTTTAAAACAAACCAAACATTAAATCTTCATTAAGATGGCTAATACCCGAGGGTATTAGCCCATAACCATTGTAATTGTACAAGCGTGATCAAATAACCAAGGTAAACTAAACGTTTTCCTGAACGATACCAAAAATTAAATGATAACAAGAGTATAGGAATTACACAGTGTCTTTTATGGAAACGTGATCGATGCTTGACCTTTGGCTGCTCTTCTTCTCTTTAAAAAATCAACTTTTTGTGTGGTAAAGAGAATATGATTTTGCACATTGAAAACTCGTTTTTGAGTCTTCTATTTATAGTCTTTGAAAATTGATGGATACGCCGTATTGAATGAGGTCAATATGGCGTATAGGGGTAATTTCCTTGGAGTGCGCGCTACGTTTATAATCAATTAGATATATCCTTCCCAAATTATATTTATCACCAAATCTTTAAATGTTTATCCAAATGGATACGGCGTATGTAGGCAGTAGGATACGCCATATTAGGAATTGAGAATTCGTGTTTTCTTGTGAAGTCCAGGCGCTGATACGCCGTATCTTCTTTCCTGGATACGGCGTATTGAGGAGAAATAAGCAATATTTAAATATCATCGTTTAATCTCTAAAAAGTGCGCCTTTTAGCATGTCTTCACAAATCACTTCGTAATTATTGCAATTTACAACTTTAAGCAATTAAGTAACGATTCTTGCAATAATTATATAAAAGTAAGTAACTTATTCGGGACAAATGATGGTATAAATGTAACGTTATTTGATGTCATCAAATATCCCCCCACTTGAATCCTACTTGTCCTCAAGTAGACTCTAGAAATTTATTAAAAATGTATCCTAACCGGAGTTAAGGATTTTTCCGTTAAGCATTTCTTTTGTTTTAATCACCTGTGCAAGACCAAGCACCTCATGAAATATGGGAAATGAAAACACTCAGATCACTCAAATAATCTAGGGTGTAACATTTAATTGGTACGCTCATTTTCTCGGTCGTGATTAGTTTCATATCATATGCTTGGCAAGGATACACATATCCACCACTAGAGCTAAGGAGAAACAAGTCAAAAGGTAAATTGGGTAATTAGGCTTACGGTTGATCATTCTAACAATCTTTCACCGAAAGTACCACACCAATAAGGCAGTTGAATCATACATGCACGGCCGTAATGATAGAATAGACATGTACAATTCGATCACATCCTCATTCGAGTTTAACCAAGGGTTAGGATGAAGAACAATATAGGGTAGGGATCTTCTAACTTTCACCAAAATTAATAAACCAACACGGTGACTGAATCACGCATACATGCCCGTAACGATAAAATAGACATGCATGACCGATCTCAACCTCGTTCGAGTAAAACCTAAGGTTATTTATTAGGAAAGGGAAGTAAATTATTGTTAAATAAAATTCACAAAACAAATAGATTAAGCTTAGACAAATAAGGTATATAGTTGCTAGAAACTTTTCTCCACCGTTCCATGATAAAGACTCTAAATATAAACAAACGCCTCGATCATAGAAATGACAAAGACAACCTAAGTTGGCGTTCCCATAACGGTCAACTTACCAATCATCCCAAACTTTACATACTTTTACAAAAAGTGGTGATATCGGCCACTTTATACAAAACTATAAATCGTTTATTTTTATCCACACATCAATGAATAATCGATCCTTCCAAGTATTTCACCGGTTTAAGTTTCAATGAACCGGCTATCATTTATCCTCCTCTTTTTTGATGCATTTTCTATTTTGCAAACATAAATCTCGGTGCAATTTCA
>BQNB010151430.1:0-15901 GCA_026074375.1 Tanacetum coccineum
GAGTTTAGACACTAGTTGTGCTCTCACTCCTTTTTTAATATAAAAACTAACTCTATGAAAGATAAATGTGTCACTCTTAACATTATATGAGTGACTAATAGAAAGAGACTTAATGCGTAAAATTGTGTCCAGAGCATCCTTATCGAATTCCTCGAACGTGGAGAAAGCAAATGGTATGAACTTGTATCCATCGTCCGCACATATTATTATTATTATTATTATTATTTAGTGATAAATAGCAACAAACTTTTTTTTAAATGTACTAATGCGGTACGTGAACAAAAAAATGTGAGTGATACACTTTATGTAATAGACTTTCATGTATTGTTCTTATATGTACCAATGTTCACAGGCTAGCGGTGGAAACCTAGTAAAACCGGCAAAAAAGCCTACGTGGCATTATGGATAGTAGGTTTTAGTCATAAAATAGCAAATAACTTTTTCAAATGTACGTATTCGATACCTGAATTAAATTTTCAGTAAAACAAGTTCATTCGTGCATATTGAAATAAAAGCTTTTTATATTAGAAAAATCAGCTCTAAATGAAACGCTATTAAATGAAGCGTTGAAAAATTGAGGAGCTGTTTAGAATTGTATTTACCCAAATGTCTTTCATGTTTTTTTTTTAATTGTTAATTCAAACTGGAGTTAAACTTGCAAACGTAGAGAAATCTTGAGAAGAAACTTGATAGAGGTTCACATAGATTTTTTTTAATAACAAATTATTTTTTTTGGAGAGAATAGAAGCGGTTTTTTTTAAAGGATAAAAGCGGCTCATGACGGCCGACGGTTAGGTGATAGAGAGATTTTTTTTTGAAATTTAGTTGCGGCTCATGGTGGCCGACAACTAGGGTTTTGATAATAGAGATGGAGAGAGATTTGATTCTTTTTGGAGAGGATAGAAGCGGCTCATGACGGCCGACAGTTAGGTTTTGAGAATGAAGATAGAGAGATTTGATTCTTTTGGAGAGGAGGTTCGTTTGTTTATGGTCACAAACGGTGGAGGAGAGATTTGACGGGGTGGTAGAGCAGCGGCAGCGGCGGCTTGATGACTGAGTAGGTCTCAAGATCGTACCAAGGTCTCTGATACCATATTGGAAGATAGAAAACCCCGGAAGGCTAATTGATGTCCTTGATTATCTTCATAAAACATACAGTATATATAGGATACAAGAGATAGGCTTGAGCCAAAGCTAATTTACAACAAAGCATGACAAGGATAATATAATCATACCAAATATAAGAGTCAACTATAACTTACTAATATTATCAATTAATTTAATATATTCATCTAATACTTATCTCTTGTATCCTATATATACTGTATGTTTTATGAAGATAATCAAGGACATCAATTAGCCTTCCGGGGTTTTCTATCTTCCAATAGACATTATGGATAGTAGGTTTTAGTCATAAAATAGCAAAGAACTTTTTCAAATGTATGTATTCGATACCTGAATTAAAAAACTAAAATAACCAAGATATGTCATGAAAATTAAATTTTCAGTAAAACAAGTTCATTCGTGCATATTGAAATAAAAGCTTTTTATATTAGAAAAATCATATCTAAATGAAACGCTATTAAATGAAGCGTTGAAAAATTGAGGAGCTGTTTAGAATTGTATTTACCAAAATGTCTTTCATGTTTTTTTTTAATTGTTAATTCAAATAGACCGGTGTTCTTTTTAGGTCATTATCTTTTTACTAATTAATATATTATATTTTATGTTACGAGCGTGTGGTATCAGTCTGATAAGATGAACATGCATTCTAGTTAACTGAAGGATAGTATGCCTCTATTCGATCTAAAATTGACACCATCTTGCTTCCTTCTATCAGTTGCTCTGCTACTAAATGGATCAAATATGTTCCCATCAAAGTAAACGTGCTTGCATGGAAAGTTAAACAAGATGCCTTACCAACGAGATTTAATTTATCAAGACGCGGTTACGCTTTGCCAATATACATCTTTGCTGTGCCATATCTGTGATCATGGAGCCGGTCTAGTAGCCACTATTTTTCGCTGCCCCTATTAGCTACTCAACTCGGGATGCAATCTCTTTATGTGGAATCTCCACGTATGCTGATAATTGTTTCATATCTGATGGCTCTCTTGGAATGGCTCATGCGCATTTTCTTCATGAGCAAATTATTCTGGATGGTGTTTTTTTTAAGTTATTGGTGGCCCCGGAATTACCGAAATATGCTCCTTTTTGATGCCAGAAAACCATCGAAGGCGAAGATTTTTGACGATATTGTTTCTAAGTCGTTTTATTGGTGTAAGTTTCGTTGTAAAGCCTCCTTCGGTATGAATGATTGGCTAAAAAATCCTTACCTTGTAATTTTGTAATTCTAGCTCCTTGCTAGCTTTTTTAATAATAATCCGCCGTTCAAAAAAAAGTTAACTGAAGGATAGTATGACAAATGAAAACAAAAATATTGTTGGTACGATGAATCGTTATTAATACAAACAATATGGGTGTTATTAGTTGACAAATTACGATGGCCGTCTTTAAATTTTAAAAACAATTGAAGGCTTTAGACGAAATCACATTCCGAAACTTTTTGAAAAAAATGTTATAGATACAAAGTGTCACCGTCTATTAAATAAAATGCAAATTAGTTATCTAAACATTCAACATATATCTCATTTAAGATATTTTTTCATATAAATACATTTTTCTTCGAGAAAAATATATGTAAACATGCATATAATTATTAACGGGACAAATTTTGAGGCCATTAAAATTTTAGATGCCATGTGATGTCACTCACCTTGCACATCTTTAAAGACGGCCCTGCAAATTACAATTTATGTATAATTATATTTGTGAAAAATTCAGAGATTAAAGTTTTAAGAGTTAATTGTATAAATGGTCCTTGTGGTCTGTCGGGTTTAACGAAAATGGTCCCTAAACTTTTTTTCCCGGATCCTGTCCCCATGGTTATGACCCGTATCGGGTTTAGTCCCTATTGGTAACGATCGTCAGTTTTACTAACGAAAAGGGGTCACGTGACCAGCACACGCGGGGTATTTCTGTCTTTTCTTGTTTGGCGGGCTTTTGATGAGTTTTTATCACGTGTTTGACTTAATAAAACCTTTTCATAACACATTCACTCCCTGCCATTTATTATCAAAACACCAAACCACCTACCTTCTCTAAATCCCCAAAACTGAAAGAAACCCTAAATAAAAAATGTTGTGTGAATGGAGGATTCGTAAAAAGGGTTCAAAAGCAGATCCCTATGTAGATTATGGTAAGTAAATGTATTGTTATTTCTATGATGAACTTTTTTTATCAATAATATTATGTGGCTAACTCTCAATTTCTTAATGTAATTAGGTGTTTTTCCAACTGTTTTTTTGCCTGAAGATCAACCATGGTGGTGCATTTACCCCTCCTCCTAAGATACGCTATAAGGGTGGAAAGTTAAATTAGGTAGACACAATAGATTTTGATGTATTTTCTGTTGTTGAGGTTAACGCTATGATGAAAGAGTTAGGTTATGAAAAGCCCTCATTTGAGTATTAATATAAGGAACCTAAGACTGATTTAGATAATGGGCTTAAGAAGTTAAGTAGTGATCAGGATGTATTGCAAATGTTGAAGTATGTTGAGAAGTACAAGGTTATTGATTTATATGTTGATCATTCTGTTACTAAGGAGACACTAAATGTAGATGAGTCTTTGTTAGTTAATGAATTAGATAATGACTTGTTCATAGGAAATCAAATGTTAGGGGACAATGATGAAGATGTAATTGAGGATGTTAGATGAGTGGTTGCAGAACTCATTAAGGTTGGTGGGTATAAAGAAAAAGCATCCAGTTGAAAATGACAATGTAGTGACCATTGAGTTAATACAATCATCTAGGAATGAAAGCATGAATGTAGAGTATGATATGGATCATGGTTCTCATAGGGATCATGGTTCTGGTAGTCGAAATGGTTTTGATAAGGATGATGGTGCTGATAGGGATGATGGTGTTGAATCTTACTGTCATCAAGCCCACTGGCTATCAACATGGAAGACATGTACATGTTTAAAATAAATCCATGTAATGGTCCTGATTTTTGGGAAAAGTCTATTATCCCAAACACTATTGTCCCCTCAAAAATCCACCCAGAAATTGGTAGGCCACCCAAAAAAAGAAAGAAGAGTGTTGCTGAATTGGCTGAAGGAATGGTTAGAGGAAACAAGTTGAGCAGAGCTGGTAAGAGTATTTACTTGTGGCAAGTGTAAGGGGATTGGGCATAATCAAAAGAAATGCCCAAATGATGATTCTGAACAAACTACAACTCAGACACAACAGTCATCACAAGCTTCACCAGCCACCCAAGCTACACAAACTGGTCACACTACACCATTTCATCCTTCACAGCTTCATGCATTACCATCAAAGATGACAAAGGCAACTGCTGCAAGAAGGATGAGTTCTAGTTGATGTTTGTATCTTATTTATGTTATGGTTGTATCAGACTTGGTAATTTGCTACTTTTGGTACTTTGTTCCTTGACTAAACCTTGTTTATGTCTTATGTGTCAAACATCTTGTGGTCCTTTGTAAGCTTGGTATATTGTTTTGGTATTTATGTATGCTAAAACTACTAGTTAGTTGTTAGTTGTGATTGACAAAACTTGCATTTTCATTCATTGTACTTGCATTTTAAACCTGCATACTAGTTGGTATTGAAGTAAGCTAAATACCATAAATATTAGTTGGTTGTTAGTTGTGATTGACAAAACCTGCATTTTCATTCATTGTACTTGCATTTTCATTCATTGTAAAGTCTCAAATACATCAAGTTGAACATGCATTTTCATTCATTGTAAAACCAAAAGTACAACTTGATAGGATTGCTTACATTTAATACTTAACATAACCATCTAAAACCATACTTCAATGTTCAAAGCTTAACTTCATACATTCACTACATGAAAGCAAATACAACAATAAAAAACAACCAACTAAACAACAGCATCTTCTTCATCTTCTTTGCTTGGTCAGTTCTTTGTTGTGCTACCCCTTGTAGTTGATTCATTGAACGCAACAAACCTGTTATTATTTACATAACACGTGGACACATAGGTAGATCATACCAATCAATTATCCCACAATTTGTTCCCTAATTAAAGAAAATTAAAAAAATTAGGTCAAAATCAAAATTAGGGTTTTTTTTACAGAATCAATTAAACACTTACTCTTTTTGCACAACAATAAAATCTTCTTCATGGGTTGATTGCTGTCCATGAAGTTCGAATGATGGATGGTCCTCCACAGTTTGTGCATCGAACGTCCATGTTCATGTTTGTGTGTGTGTTTTAAGGGTTTGTGTGTATTGGTACGACTGAAAGTGTGAAAATTAACTCAAAGGGATATAAAGAAGTAAAGGCAAACAAGAAAAGACAGAAATACCCCGCGCGTGCTGGTCACGTGACCCCTTTTCATTAGTAAAACTGACGATCGTTACCAATAGGGACTAAACTCGATATGGGTCAAAACCGCGAGGACAGGATCCGGGAAAAAAAAGTTTAGGGACAATTTTTGTTAAACCCGGCAGACCACAGGGACCATTTATGCAATCAACTCAAGTTTTAATAAAGTAGTACCATAAATCAGTTTCATTTTAGAGTGAACTACACCGTTTGTCCTTGTGCTTTGCGTTGACCGCAGCCTATCGTCCTTTGACCGAAAAAAATACATCGTCCGTCCTTAAGTGGGAAACGTTTTCCGCCATTAGTCCCTCTCTCTAACGGCTCTCAGTAACATTCGTGAATTCAACCCATGTGATACCCACGTGAGGGTATTTACGGCATTTCACACTTCATCTTCTCTCTTTATTTATCTTCATCTTAAATCTTCATCACCTACCACCATTTTTTTTCATTCAATTATTATAACCTCTGATTTATTATTATCATCAAGACCATTTCATTCAATTATTATAACCTCTGATTTATTATTATCATCAAGACCAAAATATTCAAAGAAACTTATCTTTATCAAAATGATTATCATCATCAAGTCCTTTTTTCATGGCCTACTTTTATAATGAAAACTAAATCCTTTTTCTTATCTAACACACACATAGATACCTCGTTATTCAAAATCAATTCAAAATTCAATCTTTATCAAAATCCATTACTAACTCATTACCGATTTAGAAGGCATGAAAAAATCATTCAAAATACAATCAAGATTCAATCTTTTTATCAAATTAACCAAAACCCATATAAGAAATGAATCAAGATTTGTTTTTTTAATAAAATTAACAAAACCCATGTCAAATTCGATTTTTTGCTGAAATTACAAAACCCCATTTGGAGTTCGATCAAATTAACATGATCCTAGATAGGAATTTAAACAATATTTGATTTTCTTGTAAAAGTAAGAAAACCCAGATGAGAAATTAATCAATATTTGGGTTTTAGGTCAAATTAAGAAGAATCCATTTGGGAGATGTCGACGGCGTGATGGTGGCAGGTGATCGGCGGTAAAGTAGGTGGTGGAGAGTTAGTATGGTGTAAGGATGATAGAAAGATTAAATATAAATGAGGTTATTTTATATTTACACTTTCAAAAGAAAGATATGATGGAAATATGAATGGAAATTGCTTTTATATTAGGTAATAGAATAACAAAGATGAAGAAAAAAAACGAGTAGAAGAAAGATAGCAAGAAGGAAGTGGAGTGGGAAGAGCAAATTGACAACTTTACCCTTATGTTTAAATTTAAAAGGTTGAGAATACCCTTATGTGATTTGTATTAACGAGCGTTATCGAGGGCCGTTAGAATGAGAGACTAACGGCGGAAAACGTTTCCCACTTAAAGACGGACGGTGCATTTTTTTTGGCAAAGGACGATAGGCTGCGGTCAACGCAAACCACAATGACAAATAGTGTAGTTTACTCTTCATTTTATTTTAGACTACAGTTTAACGTACATCGATTGTTGAAACATATTTCATCACAAATAATTTTAGACTACAGTTTAACGTACTATTTGATGAATTTCATGATGTTTGTAGTTACGAAACAAACACCCAAGATATGTCTAAAAGAACATCTATTCTAATGAAATGAATTCGTAATGGTATTGGCGTGTTGCTACACCAACGTGAAATGCATAATGTCAACGATTATTCAGAAGATGTTAATCTAGAAAAGGGAAAATGAAAAGAAAAAAAAAGTATCCAAGCTAAGAGTCATTTTCAAACAAGGTATCACACTTTTTTCATGCATAAAAAGACGTTCAACTTATTTTTTTTGCCAATTTGAGTATTTTCGTAAATATTTAACATCATCCGTTAAGTTTTACATTTCAAGTCCACCGATCGCTGCCACCACCACCAATTATCGTCATCACCACCAAGCTTCCCCACCACTATCACTACCAAGCACCGCCTCCGCACTAAAAGCATTATCAAATACGACCTTCTTCCCTTATTGTACATATGTGTGTCAAGTGTCGAGCAACATAAATATTCGAGCTATTATTGTGGAAAACAATAAAAAAACCAGATTTGCTATTTCCACGTTCAAGTTGAATTGTCTTTGAAAAGCTCCTCAAGTGTTTCTTTATCGAATCTAACATCACTTGATCCACATTATATGTATTCATTTTAGTGTTAAAATTAGGAGTACAATCGTAGCAGAATAGCATATATAAAGTACTGGGAATCAATAAAACAATAAAAACCAACCTTTGCTTTTCCATTAATGTGAACATTAGAAGAAGCTAACTGAAGTGTACTTTCTGTTATAATCTCTCTGGTTCTTGTTTCTTTGACACAAGCAAAAACATTGTTACCAGAATCTTGGGAGTGAACCGAGAAAAACTAAACTATGTTGTAAACAGAAGTCCACAAAAGTATCACTCCGATCTGATGCATTCGGACACAAAATTATATCAATTCTGTGAATTTTAATTAACCGATATCCAAAAATTAGTGAAAAAATTAGCATACGGCCGTAAATAGTGAAGCATAAGCCATGCCATACTTTTAACAAACATCGGGATCACCAAAGGGACTGGCTTTCTCTTTGCATACACCTGGTATTATGATCAACAACATGTTTCTTAGGTTTCCTATAAATCATAATCACGTCACAAAAACCCTGTTAAGATTTACATCAACTCGAAGATGTATGCTAAAAGTGATTTACCTACTGCACAGCTACCAAGGACGAGGCCCTTTAGATGTTGAGGTGGTCTAGTAATGATCAAAAGCACCCATCCAAGTGAAGAATCAATAATAAACGTAAGAAGAATATTGATTGGCAAAAACCACCTATAATTTTTTAGTTGAATTGTCTTGAAAAGCTCCTCAAATGTTTCTGATAACGACTTTAGTGGTGGAGGCAGTGCTTGGTTATGATGGTGGTGGAGAGGCTTGGCGGTGGTGATGATGATTGATGGTGGTGATAGTGGCCGGTGGACTTGAAATGTAAAACTTAACGGATGATCGTTAAATATTTAACGAAAATACCCAAATTGGCCAAAAAAACAAGTTGAACGCCTTTTTATGCAAGAAAAAAAGTGTGATACCTTGATTGGAAATGACTCTTAAAGTGGATACCTTTCTATATCATTTGCCCTTTAAAAAAAGTTAATTATTTGGATATGAGGCTCTTTTGTCTATGTTTTATGTTTATTTACTAATAACACAAATGTTCCTTTGTGTCATTTTACATTTCATAATTAAAACTACAATTAATTTAAAAACACTTATATAAAACAACAAATCCACAACTTACAGCTATCACTATAAACTAACAACTATTAGTTTAGTGTTAACATTTAGTAGTCTACAGCTATAGCTATCGGCCAGTTAGTAGCTATCACTACAAACTAACTAACTATCAGCAAGTTAGTTTCACCAAACATACCTTTGTTAGGATTTTACAAACAAGTATAACCTTTATACTACGAGTATGTGATCTTGTTTGACACATATGGATTAACACAAATAAGCATATAAAAGATTACTAACCTCTTATCACTTGAATTATTAAGACAAGTGATTTCAGTTCTTGATTCTTAATTCTTGATTCTTTGATCTTTAAACGTAACCCTTAGAGAATTAAGAAAATCACCTCTAAGGTTGCATACACTACAGGTTAAACGGGTACGGTGAATGCTAGTTCTAACTCACGAATAAAAAAACCAAACACATGGTTTCTGTTTCTTGGAATAATTGGGTCGAAACCCTTGTTGGGTTTTCTGCCGATCGTAGAAATTGGGAAGGAGGGGAGAACCGAATTTAGGGTTTGAGTTTGTGTGTTGTGCCGTGTGAATAATGAACCCAAGGGGTTCATTATATGGTCCAATTACTTGGTCTCCAAGTAACAATACAACACCTCCTCTAGTTGGCAAGAAACGACACTCGGACCCCTCCCTTCTCTCTTGTTCGATCGTCCCTCAACCAAACACCCCACGGGTTATGGTTTTCGAATTAACAAGTCCCTCACTATTAATATTCGCCTATTAATTAGTTATAACGTCTAACGTTATAATTAACAACCGTTTAATTATTTCATGACTAAATATAATTTATATATTACTATAAATACATTAATCATATAAATACACTAAAAAGTATCAAATATTTGATGTTATCAATATCGCTTTCTTGATTATAGTTAAACATTGTCAAGGCAAGACACGTCATCCAACAATATTACGGCGTAACCACACGCAAGGTTTACGCCGTAACATGATTATTATAGAAGGCTGAGTTATCCTAGTCAGCATTACGGCGTAACGTGTACACTTGATTACGCCGTAACGTTCTTTAAGCCTGCAAGATGGAAAGTACGCGTCAGTAGTTTATGGCGTAAACCCCAAAAGGTTATGCCGTAAACTATTCGAAATCTATAAATAGAGGCCTCATTCAGACAATTTGATATGAACCATTCTAACACAGATCTAAGGGGTGATAAAGGCCTCCATAGCTCGAAGAATTCTACCAGAAGTCCAAGGGAGATCATACTTAACTTACTTTTGTATTTAATCGTTCATAAACAACTTCGGTAAGAATTATGAGTTTTTCATTCATGATTATCTTTATTAATTCTTGATTTGTTGTTGCTGTGAGAGGCTAAGCACTTTAAGTGCTAGACTAGTCATGAATCTACTATCGTTATAATGTTTGTTTCCTCTTAGATTATGGTTTCATTGGATATCTTTTGACTATCGTGTAACCCTGGGTTTTGGTAGTATTGCGGGTGGTTTAGATCATGTTAATCCTGTTATTAAATTACCACTTGAACATGGGCTTAGCATGATACTAGGGAAAATTGATCATTCTAACCCTAGTGTAGGAACTAACCCGGTTACCGCCTCTACCACTTAATATACTTAATAAGCACAGGAGCTCTTTCAGAGAGGGTTAATAATCTATATAGGTTATTAGACTAGTTCTTAGGATAGTTGGGATTAATTACTATGACCTGGTTGCCCTACCTTCACGAATTTCTGGGGATTTGGGATCGCAGGAATTATAGGGCAGACTAAAGATATCTATTCAGGTCTGTCGACTTTAGAAACCACCAATGAAACTATGATATAACATTGCACAAGAAAACGTAGTTATAACGATAGTAATTGTAACACCCTCAAATCTGAGTATGCAGCGGAATGTTGAATATCCGAAGGCGTTACATTATTGGGTCAATAGCACAAGATCAGAGAACGACTACTAAACATGTCGTTTGAAAAAGATACATTGGATTAACAAAATACTTGTTTGTTACATAAGCTCATGGCTTCAAATGGTTCAACAAAATAGTTAAAGATTCCGGTTTATAACAATTGTCCCCAAAGTGTAATAAGACCCTAAATCTTAAGTGTTGACTCTTCAATTATTGACTCCCAATGTATCATCGCACCTCGTGCCTTATTGACCTGAAAAACATGCTTAAAACGTCAACATAAAGTTGGTGAATTCATAGGTTTATGTAAATCAATGGTAGGACCGCAAGATTTCCAAGTGTATGATTAAGCAACAGATGCAAACATCATAAAAAGTAATTACGTTTCCTAAGCTCATGACACCGAGGCTCGACGTATATGAATGCAATTATAAATTGCCAACTGGTGTCCGTGAATGATGTGCTAACCCTGCAACATCCCAAATTCGACATGGTATGCGTTCGTTCCCAGTGATAGCTAGTCACCCGAACGGGGAGTGTCAATCCCTAATAGATCTATCCATAACATTCGCAGCAACCCAGCACAATGTAATTCCCCAATCACATCTATGCAATTAACGATTTTCCTTAACGTTGACATAAAAGGGGTTATGATAACTTAGGCAAACACGTACAAAGGGCATAAAATGTACACTTGCGGTCCAGTTTGTAAAAACAAAGCATGTCATCGAACCCTCGGATGTAAATCAATTAAATTAATTGTAAAAGCATGAGGGGCGGAGATGTGAAACTCACCTTAGCCGGTAGTTCTCTGAATGATAACAAATATCCAAGTAGGCAGTGGATCACACCGTTAAGTACCTAAGTAAGTACGGTCAAGTCTTAGTTTACATATATAAACTAACGACTCACTGTATAAACTAAAATCCATTTTAAGTTTATATATACCGTTATCACTTGTGTAGTGATGCACAAGATCATTGTTTTTATAATATCGATGGTTCTCGATAAACGTGAAATCATTATTAATAAATATACTTATTTATTAACGTGTTATTAAAGCCGTCGATGTCCGAACATCTTAGTGTTCGACCGACGTGTTAAGTGTTTCATTTGTTTCACTTTTGTTCACTAACATACCCTTAGGTTTCTAGTTATTACACTTTTAGTCCCTAGGTTTATAAATATACCCTTTTATATTTAAAACCCTTTTAGTTTCAAAAGTGACATAATTAGTCCCTTGAGTTTACAAAGGGTAGTTTTTGATCCTTTTAATTTCACTTAGCTCCCTAAGTCTTAGAATGTTGCAAGAATAGTCCCCGGGGTTTATTGGAATTTGAAAGTGACAACACTAACCCCCTTATGTTTCGAAATTTACATTCCTAGTCCCTCGACTTGTGAAAATTCCATTTTAACTCCGAATCAATCCCAACAAGTGGCATTTTTCTTCGTTAAGCTCGTATAAGTTTACAAAAAGTGTTTCGGTGGAAAAATAAGCTCATCGAGCTTATTTTGGCTTAACGGGCCTTATTGGGCCCGTTAAGGTCCGTTTAGCTTTTTAGAGGTCCGTTATTGGATTTTAAACGAAGTCTAAATGTTCATAATATTTTTGGCTTAACGGGCCTTGTTGGGCCCGTTAAGGTCCGTTTAGGTTTCTAACGATCTATTTTTGTTTTAATAAGTCCAATGTCGTTAATAAGCTCTTATGGGGCTGTTAAGCTTACAATAAGCTCGGTGAGCTTATTGAAGCTTATTGCGAGCTTATTGGGCTTACGGGCCCAATAGCTTAACCCGAATAGGGTCTTAATGTTTCCTTAGGCATTTTAGCTTATTTCCCATTTGGTTCCACTTAGCTTATTCTGTTTCGTTTTCAGCTTATTGGAAATAAGCTAATAAGTGTTTTCATTGGGCCGGCTTGGGCCCGATATGGGTTTCGAGGGTTTGAGTTTGTTTTCTTCGGGTCCAAGGCTCCTTCTAGGACTAGTAGGAAGCTCATAAGCTGTTTAGCTGAAAGATAAGCTCGTTCGAGCTTATTCGAGTCTATTCGAGCTTATTCGAGTCTATTGGGCCGGCTAGCCCAATAACTTTAACCCGAAGACACCTAGGGGTCCATGATGAGTTTGATAAGCCCTTTTCACATCTTAATAAGCTCGTAGGACTTATGATAAGCTCGTTGAGCTTATTGTCGCTTACGGGCCCCACTATTGGGCCTGTTGGGCTTGATAGCAACCCGATGAGGGTCCTTAGTGGTTCGGGCTTGCTCTTTTAGTGTCCACTAATTTATCTTAGGCTCGTAATTATCTTATAAGTCGTTTAAGCTCGTGAATAAGCCGTCCTAGCTTATTGTGAGCTTATCCCTTTACGTTGGGCCCGCTAATGGGTTTGGAGGCCCATTAAGGGTTCGGTTGGTTTATACGTGGTCCATTGTGGCCCGTTGTAAATTTCTTAGCAAGGCAACTATGTTTAAGGCTTAGTGTCGAGTTTTCGTGTGATTCGTTACGTCTAAGTTTAGGAAAAGTACGTTCAAGGTTTTGGGGAAACCTTTTCCACGCATGTTTTTGACTATGGCCGCTCACTACATACGCAAAAATACGACATGTGCGTTCAAGTGACATGTTTACACATTTGCACCATGCATGGTTGAAACCCATGCATGTTCACGTTCTCTTTACGTGCAACATATAAACCAAACGTGACCTTAGTCGTGATGGTGAGACCAAGACGAATGTGGGTCGAGTCAAGCACTCATGAACCATGTGGTTCATGCGCATGCGACATGCATGGCGTGAACCATGCACGTTCATCGTGTGTGGGCTCACACCATCACATTCGTCGTGTCCTCATGTCACGTATAGAAACACAAGAGACAAATTAAGAAGTGGCCCGAATAGGGTTTACTTACAAGAGTCCTAAGATTGAAATGGATGTCGAGTAGGAGTGAGCAACCTTAACCCGCGACAAACCCTAGCCTTCAAGGGCTTTCCAAAGCTTATAAACCCACACTCCTTATGCTCGTGTTTTCCTTCTAGTGTATATTGGTTCGAATGAAGCAAGGTGAGTGTGTTTGGCTGCGGGTTGTAACCCGAACAAGAGAAGGGAGAGTTTGAGGTGTTGTGTGAGTTAACAAGAGTGTCAAATGGTAAGTGTACATGAATATTTATAGGTAGGAAGTCTAGTTAACTTTTCTAGTCCACACCCAAACCGAATCGTGTCCTAGAGGGCGGTTTTGAGGGGTTTTAGTTGATCTTACTTTACAACACATGGATTGTATTAAACCACTAAGAACAATTATGTAATTGAGAGATTTTGGTACATGATTTACGAGAATAGAAAATCTTTGTTTGTTGTGCTCTTTTCTTGTTAGTTCGCGGCACAAGTAGATCTAAAAGGAAAGCAAATTGGGTTTAGTAACCCAATGTGTCAAGGATCATTAGGGAAGGACCATTAGGACACAACTTAAATACACTAGAAATTTCTACATGTACTATTTTTCAGAATCATTAGGGAGATTTGCTAGTAAATAATTCACCCAAGGAACGATTTCGTGCAAGTTTTATTGCCCACATTTATGGCATAAAAAGGGATATAAACACAAGACTTGATTAAAGCTTTGTGTTTAGGCTTTTAAAAGTGGGTATTGGTTTGAGTCAGGCAGTCTAGGTAATTTCCGGGTTGCGTCCAAAGTATTTATCGCGAAAACGTAACCCCTACCCCTTTAACCAGCGACCAATAAAAATAAAATACTCAAGTACAATAATTATTCTCAAAATAATTATTTCCTAACTTGATTGATTTAAGCCTTAAATTAATTGGTGATCACGTTTACATTCCTTGATTATTTTTATCTACGCGATTTAGCTTAAAGTTAAATATTAAAGGTAAACGCGTATCGGATAAAAATAAATAGTGATCATTAATAGAGTCGTACAATGACACGGAAATGAGAAATCTTACAGTAATGAAATGGCTAGGCTAGCACGCCTTTCTCCCTGATTAATTCTATCTCTTTTAATTTTCGCATATTTACTTTCTTGTTAATCTCAAAATCATTCTTAAAATCATTTTCAAACGTGACAATTCAAATTAAAACTAATTGACATTTAGCTCTTGGGACGACCTCGGATTTACCATCTCTACACTACCCACGATTAAGTTCTCTATCCGTTAGTGCGTTTGTCAAGTGAATCGAGTTTTATAAATTTAAAACTTGTATAAAATATATTTTAAAATAAAAAACGCATCAAGCTTTTGGCGTCATTGCCGGAGAGCTAAAAATTAGAGTTAAGTACATTTTTGGTCATTGTGGTTTGTATCAGATTTCACTTTTGGTCCAAAATTCAAAAAACAAAATTTCTTTTAGTCCGAAACACATAGTTTCGTTCCACTTTTGGTCTAAATTCACATTGACCGTTAGTTTGACCAGTTAAATGATATAAAATGACTAAAATACCCTCATCTTGTTGTGGTTAAATTACTAAAATACCATTTCTCTCATTTTATCTTTTTATATATTATTATTATTATTATTATTATTATTATTATTATTATTATTATTATTATTATTATTATTATCATCATTACATATAAACAAACAGTAGATTCATATCAAAAATACGATCCATATCAAAATAAAAAATTAAACAAACAATCAAACAAAGATCCATATCACACATCACAATCTTTTTACCCCACGAAACTCACGATCCATATCATAAAAAATTAAACAAGAACAAAAACATATTCATCTATCCACTGCTAGGTACATCCAAATTTAATAATTTCACCTATCCACTATCATTGGTTCCAAAAACATAGATCTTGTGTCTCTTTCATAAAACCCCAAACACAAACACAAAACTCAAGCACAACACATGTACAGTGAAACACAGACACACTAAACAAATCCAAATCAATTACTCAAACCCTAAACTAAGATCTAACAATGTTTTTGTTTCAAATCCAAAAATAAATCTAATAACTCATTCAAACAACAAGAGAATCCACTGGTTTAATGTAAGCAGCCGCCTGAAACTGTTGTTCATCGCCTGGATTAATGTCATTCGCCTGGATTAATGTCATTCGCCATCTATCTACTGGAGTAATGTCGTTCGCCATCACCTGAAACTGTTGTCGTCGTTAATGTTAGTCACCGCTGTGATGATAATAAAGGTTGGTGACTATTTCGGGTGGTGTATTGTAGGGTTAGGGTTTTGATTGTAGGTGATGATAATAAAGTTAACATTGTG
>BQNB010151431.1:0-15901 GCA_026074375.1 Tanacetum coccineum
GATTTTTGTCAGAGTTGCTACTATTAGATTTAGAAGTACAGTGACACCAATCTTGGTGGTGGCTGCAGCCTGCAGATGGTAGATATAAGGGTAACGCGGAAGTGTATTTGCTTATTATAGTTTAGAATAAGTTAATAGGTAGACGTTGTTATGGTGGGTACCTCTATAAAGAACATTCATAACCAGAAAGGGTGATTAAGCTAAATGATATACACTGGTTTCCATGAGCGTATATTGGTAGCTTAATATTATTTTTTGTTTTTTTTGTAACTTAAGTGTAGAGAGTATGCTGAAAAAGTGGCTATTACTAAAAAATATAAGCTGCTATTTAATTATGATGTTATATAGTATAATTTTATGATTTGTTTTATTATTGTACTGAGTGTGATGATGTTTGATATAATAAATTACTCGTGCTGCTGGTTTCACAGAAGAAAACGGGACTCTTGGAGATATTTATCCCACTATTGCGGGTAGTAACTTGGTCCTTCTTTTAATATCCGATTCCGCTCAGGTTGGTCAACTATTCTAATATTAACCAGTTTTCTTTTACTATAATTTTGATTATTAAACATGCAACTAACTAATCTGATGTTGCATTAGTGGGTCAGTTTATGGGCAGCTTTAAATTTGTGTTTTATGTACTTTTTAATTGTAGGCTGATAATTACGTGTATATCTTTTCCCACATGAAGCCAAACAACATACTTGGACTTTCCCATGGTTTCCTTCTTGGTCATTTGCAGTTAATCGGTCTTGACTTCCCTAAAAACATCAGTGTGGTTGCTGTATGTCCCAAAGGGATGGGACTGTCAGTTAGGAGGTTGTACGTTTAAGGAAAGGAGGTCAATGGAGCCAGGATCAATGCAAGTTTTGGAGTGCATCAGGTTGGTTAAAAGACATGTGTTTACCCGGTGTCATCTTTTAGTGGTGTTTGAATTTGTATTTGAAACTAAATTCTGTTTATTTTGACTTCACGTCACAATAATCAGTCCTTTATGTTTGGACATCATATTCTACTTACGGATTATTTAGGGGTCAAATAATCAGTCCTTTATGCTTGGACATCATATTCTACTCCTCGTAATATGTTTGCTGCAGGATGTTGATGGCAGAGCCACTGACGTAGCCCTCGGATGGTCAGTTGCTTTAGGTTCACCTTACATTTGCAACTACGCTAGAGCAGGAGTACAAGAGTGACATATTCGGGGAACCAGGTAAGCTTAGGCCTTTCACTTTTTCACCTTACATTTTCCTAAGGTAATGAAATGTAACCAATACCTTTTCCCCATGGTGAATATCATGTATTTTACTTGGTGTTGTGCATGGTATTGTGGAGTCGTTATTCAGAAGGTACACAGAACACAGTATGTCTGAAGAGTTTGCTTACAAGAACACTGTAGAATGCATAACTAAAGTCATATCAAAGACCATATCGATTAAGGTATGTTTACATTTATGCAAAGGTTGTATATTTTAATTAGTATGATCAAATACCATATCAACTAAGGCAAAGGTTATATATTTTAATAATATTATATTGAATTTTAACAAGGTATGAAGGCCGTTTATGAGGCCATTTATGAGTCACTATCAGAAGAAGGTAAAAAGGATTTCTTGACAGCATACAGTGCTTAGTATCATCCCTGTATGGAAATCTTGTACGAGTGTTATAAGGATATGGCCAGCGGCAGTGAGATTAGGAGTGTTATCTTGGCTGGTCGTCGCTTTCATGTAAGTTTTCTGACCTTAGCTAGCATTTGGATTTATTTTTGAAAATGATTAGTATCTACTTATAGTGACTTATACTAGAGTTATCACTTTTTCAATGTTTGGCTAAACGTATCATGCTTTTGCATATCTTATCATTGACTATTAAGGGGTCAAATTATGAATTTTGGATAGTCAGCTCCATACCAGCTGCAAGAAAACTTATTAGACTTGCCCCTTCTTTTAAACAATTTTCAGTAATTTTACCTCTGTCAGACTCGTATCCTTTATATGTTCTTTTAGGGCATTTTATGTATCAGGTTTATTTCTTCATCGGAATTTGCTTAATACTCAAACAAGTGATTATTGCAACTTTACATTGCAGAATCATTTTCAAACACCATCTTTTGTAACTTGTGTTGTTTTATTATTGTACTGAGTGTGACGATGTTTGATATATGTTTGAAGGTAAAGGAGGAGGGCACGAATGTTGCACCGGAAGTTTGAGCACTCGAGACGTGGTTCCCTTACATTACTTCTAAGGAAATGTGCTTTCAACAAGGCACCTTCTACAAGCTTGCATACGTTAAATTCTGGCCTTCCTACCAGTGAGTTTTACCAACATCAACAATGGACTACCTGATAATGCGGTTGCCGGTTCACTAAATGTTTTTACCTGTTCTTTGATAAATGTTAAGATTTTTTGCTTTAGCTGAGTTATCGCATGTTACCACAATATCGTATATCGGTAATTATCCGCCGCTAGGAATTTCCTCTGCTATAAATTTAGTCTTAATCTTGTAAATGTTTTTAATAAAACTATCGGATATATCACATATTACTCATTTTTAAGTTTCTAGCTTTTAAAAACTTTGTAAGTTTTTACATTTTTTATAAAGTTTTGTTAACGACAACCCTAAAAGTTGTGGCCAAGAATAATTTTCATTAATATCGTATATGAATAGTTATGATTGGATGACAATTTAAAATAGGGTTGATCATGGTTTGAAAACCGGACTGTATCGATCAATACCGGACCGGGTTAAAAACCGATTTGGTCCAAAACACGGGACCGAAGACCGGATCAAAATGTTCGGTCCATGTCCAAGTCTGTTTGGTCTGGTTTAGTCTTCGGTCTTGTGCGATCCAACAAAGTATAATGTCCGGTTTTGCTCAAGATCGAACCGGACTGGACTGGACCGGAACAATGACCGGACCAAAATATGTTTGGTCTGGTCCGGTCGGTCTGGTTTAATCGATTTCTCGATCATGTCCAATTCGCGATCTATTACACCCAGCCCTAATTAAAAAAATGATCGAGATAATCCTAAAAAATTTAGACACACAATTAACATCTTGTAGAACCGTAGATGGGGGGTGAATACGGTTATCTTGACTTCTTCGAAGTTTCTAAAACTTCAAATCATAAATAACCAATTGGTGTAAAGATCTACTTGACGATAAAGACAATAAGTAGATGAAGTTAGAGAGAAAGACACCACGATATATACTGGTTCGAGATGGGGGGTTTATACTATTCGTACGTTTAGTTGCGAATCCACAACACCTATACTATTACTCTAGTATAATCCTTATGGTGGACTATAAACCGTATTATAACTTCGCTCCACTGATATGCACTAAGATCGACGCTCACTAAAAAGAGCTACTCCCTACGGTATTCCGCCCTCGGAGTCCATCCATAAGAACTCGTGATTCGACTTAACCTTTAGGATTACTAAGATCAACTAGGACCACTAAGAACTTCCCCTTGGAAGCTTACCAAACCCTAACTAGATCCCCAATGATCTAGGCTTGATCACTAAGGTACAAGACTTTCCTTACAACCAAATTAAATATGAAAGTTGATTTAAGAATCAATCCCTAACCTAGCCTATAGACTCGATTATAATAGAAATGGTATGAGAAAGAAAACCCTCGACATATAACACACAAGTGTGGATTAGGTACTTATGTGTCTCTCTTGCGGAGATGTGTTCTTGAATAGAAAAAAATAATGGCAAGAGTTGAGGAATACAAAAGGCCAAGAAGGGTATTTATAGGCCAAAGTCCCAAATTGGTAAAAACAAATTCGATGGCGCGCCAGATTCCTGACTTGGTTTTTTTAGGATTTTGGCGATTTAAATACCCGTTCTTGCTAAACTCCCAATGTACTTCACGCTTTGACCTTTTCACTATGCTTACACTCAAGGTCAACCAACTCAAATACCCATTTGATAAAAACGTTCGTGAAGTAATTTAGAAGATGTTTTGGGAGTGTTTGTCCAATATCAAAGAGATAGAGAAGAAGTAATGGACAAATGATATGTTTGGGTATTCCTCACATGTAAATGGTTTAGTTGAAAACTAACCATGTGTATTCCTCACATGTAAATGGTTTAGTTGGAAACTAACCATGTTTGAGTAAAACGTGTTACGTGATTAGGAACAACGTAAATCCGGATTAAGGTCAAATGAATACTTTCATATGATGGTATATTGAAAGTATGTTCATACTAGATTTAGAAAGAAGTTTCGGCCTTTGCTAGAGGCGTTTGATTAAAGAATTGAGTTGGCGTTTTGTTGAAAAACGAGAGAATTTGTTTTTGCTCATCTCTAAAGTCTAAACCTCATTTGGAGTGTTCACAAATGCTCAAATATCATGTAGATACATTTATTAAAGTTTTCACATGTGTCGAGTAAGAGGAAAACAGACTTTACAAAATTCGGAAAAACGCGCGCTGGCCACGTGCTGACGCATGGCCAGCGCGCCAAATTCACTTTTCCGATTTTTCGGATTTTAGCTATCGTTTATTATTTTAAATGTTACGAACATTTATTAAAGTTTTCACATGTGTCGAGTAAGAGAAAAACCGACTTTACAAAATCCGGAAAAACGCACTTTTCCAATTTTTCGGATTTTAGCTATCGTTTATTATTTTAAATGTTACGAACATTTATTTGACATCATTAAAACATAAAAGACATATTAATTAATGTTGCACCAACACATCTTATCTTTATTGGATGAAATGCTTTTTCAAAATCAATTGTAACAAAACATATCCTATTTTTAGATCTTAATATCTTATTACCTTAATAATACTTTAAGACAAAAAGATCATTTAATTTTTTTAATAAATTTGATCCAATCCAAAAGCAAAAAGTTTTTCAAGTCACATTGTATTCAACAGCCTGCTTATCTAGAATCTTTTAAATTTTAACAAATATTTTTAATTCGGCAGACATTAATTACATCTTTTTCTTCTTCTACAAATAATCAATGGAACCAAGTCAACTTTCATACACTTGGTCATGTCTTGACACTTTATTAATACAACACCTTCAAGATCACTTTTTTATAATACATTGAACCATTATACAACCCTTTTGATCATTTTTATCATCTGGGTACCTTTTCGTTTCTCTTTTTAGCCAACCCTTCTGCCAGTTTTTGATAGTACACCAACTGTTTGATTAAATGCCTCAAAGAATTTGAAAATTTTGCAAACTGGTTTTTAGCATTTTTGTCAAGTGGGTATTAATAAAAACTGATTTTTAGCGCTTTTGTGAAGTGGGTATTTGATCTTGTAGTGTTTTAAGTGTTTTTGATTAAGTGCCTCAAAGAAGTTGAA
This sequence comes from Tanacetum coccineum, assembly GCA_026074375.1. NCBI lineage: Eukaryota > Viridiplantae > Streptophyta > Magnoliopsida > Asterales > Asteraceae > Tanacetum > Tanacetum coccineum. The sequence continues at coordinate 5,345 of BQNB010151431.1, forward strand.
ATTTTTTGAAAATTGGTTTTTAGCATTTTTGTCAAGTGGGTATTGATAAAAATTGATTTTTAGCAGTTTTGTGAAGTGGGTATTTGATCTTGTGGATTTTTATTGAGTTTTGATAAAATGGCTGACATGGGTTATGATGGATCACAGCATGGACAAAGTGTGCAAATTGTTCCATTTAAGACAACTAGTACATCTTTAAAAGTTGTCTTGTTACATGGGAATTTGGATATATGGGTTAAAGAGGCTAAAAGTTTGCCTAATATGGATATGTTTCATAATAAGTTAGGACAAGTGTTTGGTAGGATGCCTACATTTGGTGGAGGTAAGAGCAAGACTGAGGATGGGAAGCCTGTTAAGGTTACGAGTGATCCGTATGTCACGGTTTCGATTGCTAATGCTGTAATTGCTAGGACTTTTGTTATTAGTAATAGTGAGAACCCTGTTTGGATGCAGCATTTTTATGTTCCTGTAGCACATTATTCGGCTGAGGTTCAGTTTGTTGTTAAGGATAGTGATGTTGTAGGTTCACAGATTATAGGTGCGGTTGGTGTACCGGTTGAGCAGTTACTTTCGGGTTTGGTAGTGGAAGGTACTTTTCCGGTTTTGAATGAAAGTAGGAAACCGTGTAAACCGGGGGCTGTATTGACTCTGTCGATTCAGTATGTACCCATGGAGAGAGTGGGCCGGGACCTAAACTTTAATGGTGTTCTCGACACTTATTTTCCACTTAGGAGAGGAGGTAAAGTTACGCTTTATCAAGATGCTCATGTTGAAGACGGTTACCTTCCGAGTATGAATCTTGAAGGTGGTTTTCAGTATCAAAATGGAGATTGCTGGCTTGATATTTGTGAAGCTATCAAGCAGGCACGTCGTTTGATTTACATTACAGGATGGTCTGTCGTTCACACTGTGCAGCTTGTTCGAAATGGTGATGGTGCAAAAGACAGTATGTTGGGGGATCTTTTGAAAGCCAAGTCTGCAGAAGGACTAAGAGTGCTTCTACTTGTTTGGGATGATCCTACTTCTAGGAGTATTTTGGGAATTAAAACAGTAAGCGCCTTTTAGTTATCATATCTTGTTACTCCGTATTATTTATCTATTATATTAAATTGCATGACTTGTTGAACTAATGCTTTTGTCTGTGAAATGTAGCAAGGGGTCATGGGAACTAACGATGAAGAAACTCGGCGTTTTTTCAAGCATTCGTCAGTGAAAGTAATCCTTTGTCCCCGATCAGCTGGAAAGGGGCATAGTTGGGCCAAGAAACAGGTTAATTGCTATTAATATTACCCTATTATATAAATGATTACTTTTCTTCACTTAGGTCCTTGTAAGGAATGTAATGTTGTATCTCTCAATTGAGTGTTTATATCATAAGTTTGCTCTTATTACTGGAAACGACGAGTTGAAGCATATAGTCCTTTTATTCTAGCAATATCTCAACTCACAAGAATATTTTAACGGCACACTGATTTGACCTAATGTTTAAAACCATTCAAGTATGAAATAATAGTTAGTATACATACATTTGATCTATTCGGTTTGTGTGGTTGTGAATACCTTTTTGCTATCAGAGCTTGCTGAATTGACAATTTTGTAGAACAACAATAGTTTAGGTCACTACACAATTATCTTTATATTAGTACATACTTAGATGCTAAGTGATCATCCTCCAACCCGAATAAATGACAGCGTCTTTATGTAATACAGACTTCTTAGCATGATAATTGTTCTCGTATTTAAATGCTAAGCGGTCATCCTCCATCCCGAATAAATGCTCATTTGCTAAAAAAAATAAGGTCTAGGATAAATATGATTTTTGGTGGTCTTCCACTCTTCTTTCTTACACAAATATCATAATTCCGTTAGTCGTAGACACCAAACTGGGATTGTTTCTTGAACAGTTGAGAAAGTACATTTGTATTAAACTCATAGGCTTAGAAAAAAGCAAGTAAGAGAGATAATTTTCCAGATAAACAATGAATTATGCTATTGTAGATAAGTTTGCATTTAGGCAAAATTAAAATTCTTTTAAGTTTATATTTTTCGCATATTAACGGGAGACTGAATTTGGGTTGCAGGAGACTGAAACAATCTATACACATCATCAGAAAACGGTTATAGTGGATGCCGATGCTGGTAATTACAGAAGACGGATTATGGCATTTGTTGGAGGTCTTGATCTATGTGTCGGTCGTTACGATACTCCGTCGCATTCTCTTTTCAGCACATTACAAACTCTGCACAAAGATGACTATCACCAACCTAATTACACAGTAAGTACTTGACTCATATCCTATTGCTCTTCATCTTTAGTTACAATGGTGACATAATGGTTTCACTTCCCCTGTCATCCTTTCTCAATGTCGTTTTTTTTCTTTATAAAAGGGATCCACTACTGGTTTACCTAGAGAACCATGGCATGATTTGCACAGTCGAATTGGAGGTCCAGTACCATATGATGTACTAAAAAACTTCGAGGAGAGATGGTTGCGGGCTTCAAAACCGCATGGGATTCAAAAGATGAAGAAAACTGTTGATGATTCATTACTAAAGTTAGAAAGGATTCCTGACATATTAGGAATTGATGAGGCTCATTGCACAAGTGAACAAGATCCTGAGAGTTGGCATGTTCAGGTATGTTTGTTAAGTAACTCTTAATCTTATTTTTTTCTACATTTTGAACACAGTGATCACTGTTGTTAAAAACTGTATAGGTGTTCCGTTCAATTGACTCCAACTCCGTTAAAGGTTTTCCCAAAGACCCCAAGGAAGCCACAAGCAAGGTATGACTATTATCCTCAAAGTTTTATAGTTGTATGCTGGAAATAAATTCTTAATAAATTGCCACATTGCCACAGAACTTGGTATGCGGGAAGAATGTGCTCATAGACATGAGCATACATACCGCGTATGTGAAGGCAATTCGTTCTGCTCAGCATTTTATATATATCGAAAATCAATACTTTCTTGGTTCTTCCTTTAACTGGAGTCATCACAAAACTTTGGGTAAGAAAACTTTACCGTGTAGGCTGTTTCTTTTACTTTATATATGATTAAATAAATTTCAATATAATAAAGTAAAATGCATTTGTCTTTTGCAGGTGCAAACAATTTAATACCAATGGAAATTGCTCTAAAAATTGCGAATAAAATCAGAGCCAATGAGAGGTTTGCGGCATATATTGTGCTTCCAATGTGGCCGGAAGGTAGTCCAACAAGTGCGGCGACTCAAAGGATTCTTTTTTGGCAGGTACATTATAAACAATTTATTTTGACACTATACATAACGAAATCAATTAAGCTTAAAGAAAATGCTTTGTTCAATAACCTCTAACAGAATAAGACGATGCAAATGATGTATGAAGTGATCTACAAGGCTTTAGTAGAAGTAGGGCTTGAAAATGTATACGAGCCTCAAGATTACTTGATGTTTTTCTGTCTTGGCACTCGAGAGTCATCTCATGGCGTGGAACCAACTTCACCTGAAAAAGGGTCCAAGGGAGCAAATACCCCTCAGGTACATCCTTTAACTGAAACTCTTAAACATCTTACGTAATTTGTTTTTATCTATCCCTTATTTTTTAATTAACAGTATCTTTATAACGCACACAGTTTTTTGTATGACAACATTCACTTACTAGGAAAAGTCGACGTTTTATGATATATGTACACTCAAAAGGAATGATAGTGGATGATGAGTTTGTGATAATGGGATCTGCTAACATCAACCAACGACATTAGAAGGCACAGCGGAGACAGCGAGTGAAAGAGAGTGCGAATTGGGTGCATATCAGCCTTACCATACATGGGCTAACAGACGTTCCAGCCCACACGGTCAGGTAAGGGCGAGTGAGAGGCGAGAGAGTTGGGGTCATGCAAGTAAAAATGTTCAAAGGATTTAAAACGGAGGTGAAATTTGGTGTGACTTACTAAAAATGATTTCATGTGCAGATATTCTAGTAAGATGGTCCCTTTGAGCGGGCTGAACATATTGGTGGACTAGAGAGCACTTTCGAGATACCAGAAAGCATCGAGTGTGTGAGAAGGGTCAGATCACTGAGTGAATCGAACTGGAACCAGTATGCAGCCGTTGAAGCGACTGATATGAAGGCTCACCTTCTTAAGTATCCGGTAGAAGTTGATCGTGTGTTGCCAGGTGAAGCCTCTTCCCGGCTGTCCAACTTTCCCAGATATGGGTGGCAACATTGTGGGCACTTTTTTGGCCATCCAAGAAAACCTCACTATCTGAAATCTTGAAAAAGTCATATTTTTTATGGGCACTTTTTTGGCCATCCAACATTGTGGGCACTTGAGGCTCTTATTTTTAGTTTTTATATTTTATACATCTATACTCTGAAAACGCTCCTGCCATTCATTATATGTGCAAATTTTGGTGACAAGGATTTAAACGATATGCCGAATGATATGGATGAATTTGTTTCTAGATGTTGTTCTTAAGAATGCATTATATGACATTGTTTCTATCTTTGTAACATAACTACTTTTTTGAGTTTTATGGGAAAGAGTATATGAATGGATGAGTTTTTCTTCTTCGGCGAGTTTTTGACTCGTATTTACGTGACCTAACTGAGATATTCTGGGCACCCCAATTTTAGCCCTCCAAGGGAGATTTTATTGTTCTGCAATAGCCCCTTGTGTGAACGTACATAACAGCCTGCAGCCATTTCTGGAGTGGTTCAAGAAACTATGGTTTGTTTCAATGTTCTTTTACTCGTGTCAAAATTAGATGTTGCGACATAGACCCAGTTACTTCTGAATTGGTCAATCAGGGTTGCGTTTTATCTCAAACGGGTGGATATCAAAATCTTTAAGTAATTGAAGAACAAGTCAACCGGGTTGAAAGTCGCTCATAGTCTAATTTTCTATGCATACCACCTTTAAATCGATTTCTACTCAAAGATTAAGTTTATTAATGTAATAAGATAAAACATTGATTACTTATGAGAAAATTTAGGGTCAATACCCGCACTAAAACTAACTTATTCAGGATGTCATGATAATATCATTCAGGTTCATCTTGTTATGATTTTCGTGGTTTCTTTTTTGAGATGACTCACGAGTGCCGAGACAGAAAAAGTTCAAGTAGTCTTGTGGCTCGCATTCATTTTCGATCCCCATTTCTTATAAAGCTTTGTAAATAACATCATACGTCATTTGCATTGTTTGATGCTGCAATAAATGTATTTTCAGCATCCAATGATTTATACCGTCTTAAACTTTATAACCAAATATCTACGTACCTGCCATAAGAGAATGCGTTGAGTAGCAAAATTTGTTGGATTGCCCTCAGGCCACATTGGAATCACAATATATACAGCAAACCTCTCATTTGTTCGGATTTTATATTACATGTTTTGATGACCTATAGTACGAATAAGAGGCTCACCGGGCTTAATTCGTACTATACACATTTGGGCCCACGCCCAACACGACAAAACATACGAGCTGTCACTAAGCCCAGAGATAAGCTGGCTGCGGCCCGGATGTTCCAAGACGCACACAGATAGGATACTTCCGCAACACACATGCGGAAGGTGATCTGTGTCCGCAACCACGATTACAAGCGGATCCTTGTCCGACAAGGGTCTCACTCTGGCCACTAACAATCATAAGCGAAATACTAAGAAAACATAGTATTTGGCTCACCTATAAAAAGGGGCCTCTGACATCCAAAAAGGTATGATTTTCTGACTCACATTTACACACACATACTTTTACATCCTCTGACAATATGATTTCTTACTCTCGCGCCGGAGCTTAATCGTGGGGTCCGTCCCTACGGTAAGGCTAACGGTTTGTCTTCGTTTGTGCAGGAAATCGTCTCATTACTTGGTTTAGTACAAGATCCAGTCCATCAACTACGTTTCTAAAAATACTCACCATGAGCACACATTCAGGCCCCACTCCTATCGCGCCCACGTTCGCTGTACGAAACACGTCAGGACATGGAAAAGGAATATCACAAGGAAATCTGAATGGGCCCGCGTCCGACGCAACCCTCGGGGAATATTGTGATAAGCATTACAACCAGTTGCTGCCGATCCTAGCTGAGAAAATGCACCAAGAGAAGTTACAGCAAGAAAAACTCAAGGCAGTGAAGGCCCGTCTCAACTTCGAGGGGGTCTCACAGCACTCCGAGTTAGGGACACCGAGCAGAAGAAGGGACCTCAAAAAAGGCTCGGATCTAAACGTACCCGCAGCACGTCCGGAAGCCTTGAACCGAGGCGCGGCCGATCCAAATCACCAAGGAAGAGAGGTCCGGAAAGAGAGACGGTGTTCAAAAGACTAGAGAAGGGTGTGTTCCATAAGTTAGGAGACAAGGAGAAGAGTATGTCCGCGTACTCAGACGACTCAAGGCATCAGTCATACCACAACAGTCGCAGGGATACTGAAAGCTGTTACCAGAGTTCTCACTCAAGAAGAACACAACCTGCTTCTAAGAAACATCATAGCATAAAAGCATCCTCTGACAGGACGGAAGTGTTGTCAGAAAGAGAAGACAGTGCAAGAGGACACTGGAAGTCAAGGTCGAAAAAGCAAAGATCAAGCATTGAGGATGATGATTTGTCTCAGCCATGGACATGCGGGGAAACAAACCCCTTCACTCCTCGAATCCGCTACTTCGAATTACCAAAAAAGTCCCAGATGCCAAGTAATGTCAAAACATATGACAGAAGTGGAGATCCTTAAGACCATTTGAAGATTTTTCAGGCAGCAGCAAAGGTGGAAAGGTGGGCAATGCCGACCTGGTGCCACATGTTTAACTCCACACTCACCGAATCCGCTAGAGCATGGTTTTATGACTTGCCTCCGGAATCCATAGACAGTTACGGCGATTTGAAAAAGGCATTCCTAGGAAACTACCTTCAACAAAAGAAGTGCATCAAGGATCTGGTAGAAATTTACCACATCAAGCAAAGAGAAGGGGAATCCAAGGAAGACTTCATGCAAATATTCAAAGTCGAGAGTAGGCACGTCAAGGGAGCCCCTGAATGTATGAGAATCTCTGGATTCATGCACGGGATCACCAACCCCGAGCTCATTAAGCGTCTCCATGACAACATCCCAAAGTCAGTAGATGAAATGATGAGAGCAACGACAGCATTACTCAGGGGAGAGGTGGCGGCGTCGAATCAAGCCCGAAAGAAAACGCTTCCGACATGGAAGCAACATGAAGTAGGGAGAAAGCAAAATTTTGACAGAAGGGGAGACTTCTGGAACCAACAAAGGTCTGAACGAAGACGTGACAGGTTCACATTCTTTACAAAGTCCCCAAGGGAATTTTGGCTTTAGACAAGGGTAAATTCAAGGCTCCACCACCAATGACAACCCTTATGGAAAAAAGAACCAATAGCAAATTTTATGAATTTCGTGAGGAAGTAGGGCATACTACTGACGAATGCATGCATTTGAAAAGACAAATCGAGGAAATGATCAAGGCCAGAAAATTATCACACGTGATTAAGGAGCTTAAATAAGGAAATGATCAGCCAAATACAAACAAGAAAGGGGAAACATACAACAAGGACAAACCCTTGGAAATCCTGATGGTACAGCCTTGGCAGAGGGTGGCCAGACAAAGAATCACTCTGAGTTTCTCTCCCGACCCAGAAATTTCATTTCCATCTCTAGAAGAAGAAGAAGGAACCGAAGGACCGATGATCATTGAAGCAGAAATCGGAGGCCACTTCATACACCGCATGTACATGGATGGCGGGTCAGCCTCGAAAATACTGTATGAACACTACTTCAACAGACTCCGCCCGAAAATAAAAAACCAAATGGTTTCAACCACCGCCCCCCTAATAGGGTTCAATGGCGAAATCATATGGCCGTTGGGGCAAATATCACTACTGGTGAAGATTGGAGATTAGAAACATTCAACCTAGGCTTGGATAAACTTTGTGATAGTAAGATCGTCATCTCCATACAACAGAATCATTGGAAGACCGGTAGTCAGAAAAATACAAGCAGTTCCGTCAACAGCTCACGAAATGTTAAAATTTCCTGTAGCAAGAGGAATACTCATACTAAAAAGTAGTAAGGTCGTTCCAATCGAATGCGCAGAAGTCTCAGGACCAGAGTGACAACCTCCAGCCGCCCATCAAGCCATAGAAGAAAGAATCAAGGTAGCAATAAACCCGGAATACCCATAACAAACAATAATTATTGAGTCTACTCTTACAGAGGAAGGCAAGAACAAGCTATGTGACTTACTCCAACGTAACCTAGATGTGTTCGCTTGGAAGCCCGCGGACATGACCGGCGTCCCAAGGCATATAGCGGAACATCGGTTGAACATACGGGAAGGATGCCCTCCGGTCAGGCAAAAGAAGAAAGGTCAAACAACAAACAAGAACCAGGCAATACAAGAAGAAGTTAAAAAACAAGTTGATGCCGGTATCATGAAAGAGGTCCACTACCACAGTTGGTTATCTAATCCGGTAATGGTAAAAAAGCACGATGGTAGCTGGAGGATGTGTGTGGATTTTAAAGACCTGAACAAAGCATGCCTGAAAGACGGTTATCCGCTATTAGAAATAGATTGGAAGGTGGAATCCCTCTGCGGATTTCCCTTTAAATTCTTTCTGGATGCATACAAGGGTTACCACCAAATAAAAATGGCAAAAAAAGATGAAGATAAGACAGCATTCATCACAAGCCAAGGAATATTTTGCTACTCTAAGATGCCTTTCGGTCTGAGAAATGCTGGGGCAACATACCAGCGTCTAATGGACAAAGCATTCCATAAGCAAATCGACAGGAATCTTGAGGTATATGTGTACGATCTAGTCATTAAAAGACGTACGGAAGACAAAATCATTAGAGACATCGAAGAAACATTCAAAACCCTATGGGAAATCAACATGAAGCCGAATCCAAAAAAATGTACCTTCGGGGTAGAAGAAGGGATGTTCCTAGGATACAAAGTCAATACCAAAGGGATAAAGGTATGTCCGGACAAAGTAGACGCTGTTTTAAGTCTTCCATCTCCAAAATGTTTGAAGGACGTGCAAAAGTTGAATGGAAAGCTGGAAAGCTTGAACAGGTTCTTAGCCAAGTCAGCTGAGAAATCATTATCGTTCTTCAAAACTTTGAAAAAGTGCACAAAAAAAAGTGACTTTCACTGGACCGAGGAAGCCGATTCAAACAAATGAAGCAGCTCATAGCAAAACTTCCCACGCTCACTGCACCAGAAGAAAAAGAAGAGCTCATTGTCTACCTGGCAGCAGTAAAAGAAGTTGTAAGTGTAGTCTTAATGACTTAAAGGGAAGCTAAGCAAATGCCAATTTATTTTGTTAGCCGCGCCTTAAGAGGTCCGGAAGTGAATTACACATCAATGGAAAAAATTAGTTTTGGCACTGGTACATGCCAACAAGCATCTGAAAAGATACTTCCTAACACACCCAATTATAGTGATCACGGACCAACCCATAAAGCAAGTATTATCAAGACCGGAAGTGGCAGAAAGACTAAAAAATAGAGTATATAGTTGGGAGAATATGCCATACACTATAGACCAAGAGTATCCGTTAAGGGAAAAATCTTGGCAGACTTCATAATCGAACGTCTGGAAGAGGATTCTCCGGACACTCCCATGGAGGTCGAAGAAGAATTTTCGGAACCGTGGATTTTGTTTACGGAAGGATCGTCCTGTGCGGACGGTTACGGAGGAGGACTAATACTCACAAATTCAGAGGGAGCAGAATTCACCTATGATCTGAGATTCAGGTTCGAGACAACCAATAACGAGGCTGAATACGAAGCTTTGATTGCAGGATTACGGATAGCTGAAGAGATGGGTGTAAAAAACCTCCAAGCAAATGTGGATTACAGATTAGTGGCTAACCAAGTCAACGGAACATACGTAGCAAAGGAAGCAGACATGATTCGGTATCTGAAAAAGGTAAAGACACTCACCAACGGCTTCAGAATGTTCTCAATCAAACAAGTTCCCAGAAGTGAAAACAAAAAAGCCGATGCACTGAGCAAAATAACATCCACTAGCTTTGCACACCTAAGCAAACAAGTGTTGGTTGAAGAACTCAAAGAGAAGTCAATAAACGAGTTGGAAGTATTGGCAGTGGTGGAAGAGGAAGGGGATACGTGGATGACCCTGATTTATGAGTACCTTATAAAAGAAACACTTCCATCAAAGGTAAACGAGGCAAGAGCGGTGCGGCGCAAGTCACAGTGATTCATCATGATCAATTGGGTCCTGTATAAGAAATCTTTTCTCAGACCATGGCTACGATGCGTCAGACCGCTTTAGGAAAATTATGTTCTAAGAGAGATACATGAATGATCTTGTAGTATGCATGCAGGCACAAGATCCGTAGTGGCTAAAGCTTTGCAAACCGGATACTATTGACCAACTATGCGCAAGGATGCAAGGGCATTGATAAGGGCATGCCAAGACTGTTTGGTTCATGACCTGTCCCAAGAAATCCACAACAAAAGCTAACCCCGACCACGTCCCCAATGCTATTTTACAAATAGGGAATTGACATAGCCGGACCTTTCCCGGAAGGT